>JAGDQP010031637.1:0-12863 GCA_022664845.1 Lepisma saccharinum
TCAGTGCTTTGAAGATCAGGAAGCATCAACGCATATACGAAGCTCTCACCTGTTATATTGACGTCTGAGTTGAGACTCATCTTCTAGTTTCTCTCTATTCGTACCTCTCTCTCTCTCCCTCTCTCTCGCTCTCTCTGGCCTTCTCCGCAAGTAAATTGCCTCTTCTGGGAGGCTGAAGGAGATCATATATCGCAGCGCTCATTACAGAGCTTCAAATTAGCTCTTGCTTCGTTTCTCAAGAGAAATGGAGGAGGACAACAACAAACTGATGTTTTGCAGTGGTACAAAATGCATACACTTCAACTGTCTGTATCCATGGAAAATAAGTTTAAAAGTTTCTCATTATTTCAGCAATTTAGCAACAACATTACAAAATAATGTAAAATCACCTATAAGCAGATTATTTCATGTAGATTTTTATTTCTGGCGTTGGTAGTAACTCGTCTTCCAAAAAAACAACAAGTTTTTGTACATTTTGTGCTCATTATATTCAGATAAAACTCCTTAGTTACACATTTTTAACATAAAAAGTTTCTTAAATATAACAAGGGAAGTAAAATACTCGGTCAGTTAAAGGAAAAAGTTGTCAATGAAAACATCTCGATTATATCTTCTTTATTTTTTTTCCTTCTAAGGCTACTAAAAGCCACATTAATTGAGTTTAAGAAGTATGAAAATGATCAAAAGTGTTGCTGTTTAGTTTCTGTACACTCACAGTCAAAACGAATGACCGATAGGTGATTTTTCTTTGTATCTCAAATACAAAAAAAAAAAAAAAAGTTTTCATAACATTTGCAGTGCCGAAACCATATACATGAAGAGACAAACATGCAACGTTCAATTATAATTCTATATATCGAGTATTGACTTGGAATTACCATGTTATGTAACTTATAGAACGTTGCAAATCAGCCATTTTCTATTGATCTCAGTCTACACTTAGATTTCGTTTACTCACTTTAACTAGTTTTCTAGTTCACATTTTGTACTAAGTTGTTGAAAGCTTTGGTTCAGTCATTTTCACAACAAATTTCTTAGTATATAGCGACAAAAGTGACGAATTTTCTGTTTTGTTTTTTAAAGACATAGTTGGTTAAAGTTAGTGTAATGTTACCATAGCTAGATGACAGCACTACCTCCATAAGCGTCTATTGTATTGTTATCATTGTGCAAAATTGCAATGCTGCTCCTAGAAATTCAAGCCCTTAGAGTTCAAGTGTTTAGAGTAGAAAGTTCATAGCTATTGCAAGAGCCCAATTCGTGCCGATTGTTTATTTTTTTGTTTTCGTTCATCATTGCTGAAAGAGCTTCATTGTTATAGGGTTGGATATTCACAACAATAGTGATTTCAAGAACAAACAAAATAAATAAATATTCAAATAAATGAAACATCGGCGCAGATGGAATGGTAAGGGTAATGAACTTTCTCCTCTGAAAATTTTAACTATCTAGTCTTGAATTTGTAAGAGCAGCATTGTAATTTCGCGCAACGATAACAATACATGAGAGGCATACGGTACTAGTGCTGCCATCTAGCTTTAGAGGTAAATTTACACTAACGTTAAAACAAGAAAAGAGCACTCAGGGGAACCGAGATTTACTATCGATACCACCACCAAAAATAATAATAATAATAACAATTTTCCTACATGATCTAAATTGTTCAGTGATACCAGCTTGAACAAAATATATAACAAATGCTTAAACAGTGACCGGAAATAAAATCAGTGTACGTTTTAACAACAACAACAAAACAAAGTGAACGGCTTTTCGATCTAACTTTAGTTGAAGAAATAACATGTACAGGTCGTTTAAAAATGCAATGGTCATAAATTGAAAGGAAAATTGCTCTGAAAGAAATAATGAAAACTGTTTTGAATAAACATTGAAATAAGCGTAATTTCGGAGAGTGAATAAAATTACTTTGAAGTAATGTTGGAACATGAGTAATGATCGAAGCTCAAAGCATTGAAATTCAGTGATACACTTTCAGAATGCCGTAATATCTCTAAGTAAATGTAGAACATGTCGGTTGGAGAAATAATTAATTCAAAGCTGCACCCAAAACACATAGTCAAATAAAGTTAATGACTGATAAAAAAACAATGTTGAAATTTATTAATCATATCCTCAAATACAAACTTTTGTTACAACTTCGATTATCATTTGCGAAGCCAATGCCTTGTACATCATTATTTGTGAAAATATTAGAGCATTTATGACGATGTACATTCAAGTCGAGTGCCTCTAATTTCGAATTCATCATCGAACATTTCTTAAAATAAAGATTTATTATTATACTTTGGTCTGAAGAACTTACCCTTCCATTTATGAACGCACTGTTTAAACAAATTGCATATAGTCGAAACAATACCGAGTGGTCGTAGCTCTGTTTAGAAATCGAAAAGTCGTGGAGACGATCCCAGCGGCGGCCCATCTTGCTTGAATATTGTGCTACGTCACACTATGTAAATGCCGAGATAGTACATCCAAAAGAAACCCTGGCCAATGACCTTTCAACATCCTATCCCTTCTCCTGTCCTGGTATGAGCCAGAGCTGTTTAAATGTTGTATCTAAACAAATTCAAATGCAATCTTCTGACGGAATAAAAAAGTGTTATTTTGAGGAGCAAAAATAACGTTGCGAACTACAAACAAGTATAAAAAGGTACAGTAACATTAATAAAAAATGTCGGCAAAATTGTCTCAATGTGGGACAATCTGGCAATACTGAAGTGATACATGTATCAAACATTGATAGGCCATATTTGTATGAATGTCTATTAACTCATGTATTTCTCCACCATTGTCAATTAATGTTGCTGATTGTGCTTTCAAAATATGCAGTTCGGTCTTTTTCTTTGAATCTGAGTATCTATAGATATATAATAGAGAACAAATACATTTATAGAGACAAAGTATATAACGGTGCAAGAACACACAATGACAAAACAATACACACACACACAAAGAAAATAATGTAAAATTAGTTATGTACAACACATTAGTTAACAAAATTTATCATGTCAACTCAAAATTTAGACACAAGTTCTCAGGTTGGTTTGATAAATATTTACTGGAAAACCATTCTATAATCTCCATAGCACATTGGAAAGATGATAATTGCTCATGTGTGCAACATGCATTGTTGTTTGTGGGTTACTTTGGGAGCTCGGTAATTTTGTTTCAAACTGAAAATTAATTACGTGTCAAAATCAACTCTTCCAGCGAGGGTTTCCCATCAGTGATACTGTTATTTATCTTCAATGACGTTAACAATGGTTGTCAGGTGGAAATTCGAATTACATGTGGAAGAGGGAAAAAAATTAAAAAAGTGGTTTGCCGTACTGGTATTAAACAGTATTACGGACAGATCATTTCAAATCGTGTTGCACAAGACCCATCTTTTACTTTTATTTGAAATGCATTAATGGATTACTTCAAAGCAATAGAATCACTTAATTTAGTACTTCTATATATTTTAGTTATATCAAGGATATATTGTTGGTTTACCGCAGTACTAAGAACTGTAGTTAATTTTCAATATGTAAATTCGTGCGGCTCCACAAAATTTACAATGATTTACATGGCGGTGTGATTTTAAACACCCACTATTAAGAACGGGTGAAAATCTGTGTGAACAAAAAAATACGATACGTTTCTACTGCACTGGAATGATGTGTTGAGCTCCTACTACTAATATTCCCAAGAACATGGCGTATATTTTAATACACTGCGCAGAGCTTCTGAGTTTTAGGTTATGACTGAATACATGAGGTATGTTTGCAAAGATCTCAACAAATTAATAAATTTTGGAGGTTAACAGTTATCCTGAACGATGATCGCATTTGACTGAAGTTCGGTCATTTTTTTAAACATTTCCATCACACGTACAATTTAAAACTTAATTCCACAATTCTGTTTATAACATTTGAAACGAATTTGTAAAATATTTTCCAAATTTGACACAAAACTTTACCCAAAATCGTTGTTTGCGAATTCCGATAATCTTTTGTTTAAAACATAATCGTACGATGAACATGATACATGTTGACGTAAACAGATGAACAAGCAAGCTATCGTAGTTGCGGTTGCGATTATTAGACTAACAAATAATGTCGCTTCTCTAGATGGCAGCATGAGGTATAATCCGCTAGCTTCTCCTGTAGGTGTACTAATTTAAATATTCGGAAAATTTCCCGACAGAACAAATTTCTATTTTTAAGAATTGTACAACCTTTATCTTATTAATGTAAGTATTTATATTTGTATCATTATAATCAAACAAGTTAAAGGGCTTGCGCTCATTTTTCATATTAGCTTTATATTTATTAATTTTTCATTTCATCCTAAGTAAATTAGTCATATACACCTTTTCTGTTTGCAAACAATATTCTTTTAACCTGTAATTAATGTAATGCTGTTGATAATAATTCAATGTATTAACATTGTTTAGAACAGCAAACGCGCTGTTTTAGTTCTACTTTCCTTTTGCAAAAGATCATAAATGATGTTAGGAAAACAAGAAAGAATCGAATAGTATGGGATATATATGTTTCCTTTACATTACGTACGAAGTATTGATTTTATTTCTTACAAACATATTGCAGTACCTTGTATAATGAGACAGCGTTTTTATGTTGTGTCTTCTTTTCCACTATTTTGGCAATCTAGTTTGATAGGTACCTTCTAAAATAATATACTTCAAAGAATTTGTGTAAATCAATTAATACTGCATGATACATCGGGGGAATTTTATGTTTATCACCGTAAACTGTCTTTTATCCTCTTCCGTATTTACTATTATCCACATTCAAGGGTATTTTCTTCATGAACATAAAATACTACACTGTAAAAAAATAAACACGAGGTGATCGAGTGAAGCTCTAGGACCGGCTCCAATGTTATCTTTGTGTTCTAATGGTGACTAGACTGTAATGAAAAGAGTTATCATATTTAATGAGGTTCATTGCTTAAAACTTACCGTCAGCTGTGACAACTTTGAGCAAAATTAGCACGACAAGATTTGAAATTATTTGGGGCGGTTTTGTGAATGATACAAATATTAGGATTTGGGTCGATGTTGGGTGTGTAGTGCAGTAAATGTTGGTGTTTTTTGTTTATTCAAATGATTACTAATGGGAAACATATTTTTTTTTTGTCAAATATTGTTTTCATTGTGATAAGTATCGTGAAATCCTACGATATCAAATTAGGAATATTGATACCTAGTTTTGGTTTGGTCGATCATGCAAAAGCCGGACATGCGGAAAGATAATTAAGTTAATTACATCCTGTGTGTTTAAAAGCTTGATAGTATGAATCAATTAATGGGTTTCAGCAGACAACTCTGGCTCAACGTACGGCAGAGTAATGGAGATATTGGAAGTAAGTCGGCTAGGGACCGTCTGAAAGTATTCTACCATCCCAGGATTTGCCTAGTATGACTGAGGAAAATCCTGAAAAAAAAAACTCATTAAGGATGCACAGGCACTGCGATCATTCCCACAATCTTCCGATTGCTGATCTACGTTCGCTTGGTACCTTTAGAATAGGCGTATTCATTTCACTCTAGAAATAGTTTTAACTTAGATGAGAAATGAACAAATTATCATCATACGGTACAGTAAAATTGTTTCCTTTTTTATAGCAAAGAGTTGGTGCACGCTCTCTATTTGGTTTGATTAATGCAGGTGTTTGTTAGAAAGCTAACGTAATTTCTTTAATTAACACTTTTTAAAAAAAATAAAATGGGAAACACATGGGCACAAAGAAAAATCTCTCTCACACACAAACACACATAAATGGGCGAATTACGAAATATGTACGTTCGTAGTTATCCACCACGAGCAACTTGGAACAAGACTGACATAAAACACTCAAATTAGCTTCCAGTCTCTCTCTCTCTCTCTCTCTCTCTGTAAGAGACCAACGTCGACATGGCTGTTCACTCCGCTAGTAATATAACAGCATCACAGACCATTCATAGCTTCCTCTCCAAATCCCATGGCACGAATAGACAAGGCGTGTGTGACCGTAATTTTTCTGTGTGGGACTTCCTTGTTAAGAGTTGCCAACTAAGAATTAATAGCTCTAAATTCTTAAAGGAATGGATTATTATGTAGGAACTCTCCAAAACACAAAAAGTAGGGTGACCAGAACTTTGTTGATAAGAAAGCGTAGATGTGCTATAAAGGTGCGCATGCACAAGATATTAAATATGTGAAAATAAAGTGGAATTCTGGTCATTGCTACAATTATAGCCTATAAAAGTTCCTTCTCGATGAATAGCCAATGAATGGCCATTACATACACCACTTAATCGAATCGTCTCCCCCCTAGATTTAATACATAAATAATTCAGAGTACTTTTCTATTCAAGCTGCGATGAATATTCCAATCCGAAGCTGCTTCGACAACTGTAATCTGCAGTTTTAATTCTATTTCTTTTTTCACATTTTTCCAAGCCTACATCATCAACTAACCATTGCTTGTCAAAGGCAGAGGTCACCTAACGTTTTTCGAAACGATGCTACAAAACGCACTACGAAATGTGGATAAATCGACACAGCAGTTCAAGTAGTCTGGTAATATTGACACGTTAATTTCACAGTCAAAAATACCCTTCAAAGTACAATACATGCATTCCTTGTCACGTTAGATTACATGATGTTTCACTTTTAACTACATGCTTTCACTGCATAATGTATTCGGAATTTAGAAATTACAGGACATTCCAGAAAATCGTTCAGAAAATACGTTAATAGATATCAAAATATGAGAGAAAGTATAATTGAAGATATTTTTAGACAATGTTTGGTATAACATTTAAACAAATTTCGAATACGTTGAAACTACACCGAATTATAAAATTACTTCGAGGTTAAGAAAATGCATTTGCAAGACAGATACAGAATATCCTAATAACCTCAATATATGTAAATCAAATCAACACATATAAACATTATGTTAAGTTTACTAACAATAGAGACCTTGGCTGCTCTCTCCCATACATTTCTGCCACGATAATATGTTGTGGAGGAACATCATTCTTCAAATAAGACAGTGAGCTTTTCTGTAGGACAGCGAGAACAGTGAATGTCGTTGCACGAAATAAACATCGTGTATTTGAAATAAATATGAATTAAAGACTTCTTGAAGTTATTAATCAACTTATTAAAAGTACTGGCTTAAATGTGTTATCGTGAACAGAACCATCCTTTTCCTTTGAATACCAAGGTTTGTCACCCCTGTGTTATCTGTTTCTGATAATTATAAGTTGTCACGTATCTTTCAAAAGTTATAGATTTTTTTTTTAGTTTCACCAGGTCGATTAGAAATAAACTGCCGTTTTCGTACCTCCCACTACTACTGACTTTTGAAATGAAATAAACAAACACGTATCAATCCGAATAGTCCTTGTCTGCAGCGAGACCCACCCATCCTCGATTCTCAACGTTCTCAGTTCTATCCCCGAGGAAATATAGCTCCCTTTAATCAATGAATTTCACGAATGCACTATATTTATATTTATGAGCACCTGTCTCTTAGGAAGTAATTTATGTATTGAAAAATATAGTAGTGTGTTCGGTGTTAAGTTCGGGAAATAGAGGATGCGCAAGTAATTAATTCTTTTGGGTCGCTTAAGTTTCTGATTCGTAATGTTTGAAACGTGGGGTTTAGCATTGTTTGCTAATACCAGAGTATCGTCCCTACTGATTTCGACTCAACTACTAGTTCATTTCGCCCGATTCTGCATAGAATGTGACAGAGGTAAATAGTCTCAGCAGCAGCAAGGGAATTTTAATGGACAACACCCAATGCCTGTTCAGGACAATAATATATTTTGTGACCATAACTTTGCTTTGGAAATTCTTGGATGTTTTACTAACGTACAAACACTGCCTACTTTACTTGCGATTATTGTACAGGATATCATCATACAGCACAATACGTTTGAGTATGGGTTCATTGTGGTGACTTATCAACAGACTACTGCATATTTTTACCCTATACGAGTGTTTGAAATTCTCAGCCAGTTCTTGTAGTACGCAATTGTCTATCGTTTTGCTTTCGTTATTTGCTGTACACGGTCGGTAATGGTTTAACTGGAAACATTGTACAACGCAACTTATTGTCGCGCAAACAATGATATTCAAAATTTTTCCCGCCAACTTTTATTCAACCACTGGCCCCTAATCTTTCATACCCAAACTCAGTATTTTATGTTGATTTTAAACACACACACACCTATATATATATAAATCACTTGAACATGAAGGCATCGAACATAAAGCTACTGCGAAACATTTATTCGACTGCCACATCTGTCATTAGACAACATTCAGAAAGTGAAAAATTTAAAGTTGGAAAGGGGATTCAATTTCTCCAAAACTGTTTTCTGCGGTCCTGGAAAGAGTGTTCCAAAGTTTAAACTGGGATGATGTTGGAATTAAAATTAATGGCGAATATCTTCATCACCGCTGTTCGCTGATGATATAGTCCTGTTTGCTTTAAATGCGGAAGAACTACAAACCAGAATGGAAGAATTGATGATGAGCGTTCGAAAATAGGCATTAAAATGAATTTAAGTAAAACAAAGGCCACGTACAATCAATATGCTGCAAAAAGGGAAATAAACATTAGCGGAGAGACAATAGGCATAGTTGATGAGTATGTTTATCTAGGCCAGCTTATAACATTAAATGCCAAGTTGACTGATGAAATAAATAGAAGATGTAAAATGGCGTGGAGTTCGTTTGGAAGACTACATTTTATTTTCAAAAGCAAACTTCCAATGTGTCTGAAGCGTAAAGTTTATAATCAATTTGCCTTACCTGTGTTGATGTACGGCTGTGAAACTTGGACATTGAATGCGCAAACGACTCAAAGATTGAGAGTGACACAAAGATCAATGGAGATATGCATGCTAGAAATAACCAGGAGGGACAGGAAGATGAATGGATTCGCTCACAAACAAAGGTAGAGGATGTAATCAAGACTGCGAAGAAGCTGAAGTGGAAATGGGCCGGTCACATAGCTAGACGAACAGATGGAAGGTGGACGACAAATGCACTACTTTGGATTCCTAGAGAAAAGAAACGACCAAGACGACGTCCAAATGCAAGATGGATACATGAAATTAAGCGTTTTTCAGGAGCTACATGGATGAGGATAGCAGCAGACCAAGATATGTGGAAAGAAAAGGGAGAGGCCTTCATCCAGCAGTGGATATAAAACAGATGAATATGATGATGATTATTATCAGATCTTCTAGATCTGAGTGTATACTTCAAATACTTGTGAATTCTTTTTCACATTATCTGCTTCTCTACCCACCAGGCCCAGCCAGCTTAAAACGTTAGGGGGAGCGGGGAGGCAAGGGATATGGTATATATAGGTGTGTGTGTGTGTATGTGTATGTGTGTGTGTGTGTGCGTGTAAAAATAAGGTAGCAACAGAGATTACTTACTTATACAGGACATTATATCAGAAGCACAATTATTACACACAAAAGGAAGCTAGCTTCCGCCGTCCAGACATGAGCACAGAAAATAATAAACAAAGTTATAGAACAACTGTAGCGTGTAGCGGCTATTTATAACGCAGGCCTACCAAAAACAAACTGTAGGAGGGGTTCACGGATCACGATTATTCCTCTCATTGTTCAACAACAAACTCGCACCCTTGTTGGGATGTCATTAATATTCCCTGAAATTGTAGAATGCCACAGTTCCAACTTATGTCGGCATCAAAATCGTGAAGGTCCAGTCTCCGTGTTGACACTACCTTACTGATTATATCAAGAAAAGGCCCGGATCAATTTCGATTTCGAAGAGGAATTGCCAGTATGTGATTTGGCTTCATATGTACCTTTTTATTAGTAATTAGCACAAGCGAGTCGGCTTGATTGGTTAAACAGGAGGATTGCAAAAAGTTATGATAAATCTAATTAAGTTCTATGATGAAAACAAATGGCTTAGCGGCATTCCACACTTGAGTACAGAAAGGAGCTGCTCCTCTGCCATGCATGAACCCCTTTTCTTGTACTGTAGAAGACGGCGAGAGTTAGTTTGACGAAAAGCTTTTGTTGCCCTGAATTCGGCTATTTTTTTTTTCAGACAGAAAATTTTCAATTGTTCTGTCATTTTTTCGATATTTTCAGCCCACGAAGCCGCTGGGTTTGGCCAACAGTGAGAATTCTTGTATGGTTTGAATAGAACTTTGTTATCGATTATCGCGCCTGATGATAAGTGGATCTCCCAAGTTAGATAAATACTTGTACTCCTTTGTGCAGATAGTAATTAAAATAGATTTAACAGTTTGTCTTTGAAGAAGATATAAATAAGACAATTTTCTTTAGACTTCAGTAACTAAGGCTGGGAACCGCCTTATATGACTGTTATGGCCGGCCGGCCGTCTGTCTGACAAAAAATTGTAACTCATTTTTTAATTTTTTCTAAAAACCTTTAGACAACTTTTGCTCAGACCGTATGCATGATGATGGGTGAATTTGTGAAATAAAAAAGTGGGAGCAAACGGGAGAAAAGGGTTCCTCGGTTTCCCACAAATATTTCACAGATATCTTACGTTGCTAGAATATTGCTAGTTACGTGCAGGGTCGGGAAATATTGCTAGTCCATTATAAATTCAAAATATAAACCACATAGTTTGGTCCCATTCATCACACTTCCAACCACTTACATGCTTTATGCAATGCCGTAAATATAATAAAAATATTCCGTAAATATAATATAAAATCTGATTATAAGGTCAAAATTGAATTTCTTAATAAGTGTTATACACAAAGAGGTTGTGATATACAAATTTATTTACATATTTTAACCTCTGTGGTATTAGAGTGAAAGAATCATCTTTTTATTTTTTTTTATAATGTTAACGTTTCAACCCGGCCATCATCAAAATATTTAACTTAGAATGTAGAACGGAAAGACAGAAAACATTGGCAAATATTTACACTAAAGATAGTTTATTGTTACTGTTTGTTGATATAAAAATAGAGTTACCACATTCTAATATATGAACAGCTATTGATTTAAGGTACAGTATTTTACTGTGGAAAAGACAGTAAATTTGTATCAATATGAGTACATTTTTACCTCTAATTTCGATATATGTAAGTAAGGTATTAAAAGGGGAGCAAGGAAAATTTAGGGGGGTAGGCCTCCCTAGCCCCTCCGTGACAACGGACCTGCTACCAACTCCATCCTGGCTTCAGTCAAAGATGATTTACTACACCTCACTCTTATCAGTCAGTTGCGTATCACCATTCAAATATGAGTAGAAGGTAAATAATGCGTCGCTTGGCTTCACTTCGTTACTTTTAAACTTTTTATTATTTATTTATTATTTTTGTTTTTATTGTTTTGTGCGTGCATTTTATCTAACAAGAAACAAATGAAAATACAGAAGGAAGGAATGCAGAACGTGAAGAAGAGAACAAGGAAGTTAGATTTTCGGAATTTCTTTGTTTCTTATCCGACGACATCGAAAGCTGTGAAGGAGAAAGGGAAAATGACTGAGATGGAACATGACTAGAATAGTTAAATAGCATTTTACTAGATCTCAGCATCGTTTTAACTCTACTACTGGTTAGCACGATTGCCTCAGCGTCCTTTCCCCTCTTTTCTCTCCCATAATCCCCCAAAGCTGGCATGACAGAACTGAATGTTCTGGGTGGTTAGATCAGTTGTAAACTGATCTCCTACTGCTTCTGAACTTGACGGGCGGTTATGTGGAAAGTCCACTTTCTACCGTTGAGATGTCAGGTGCACTCACAATGGTATAACGCATGGCAGAAAGTTGAACAAGACATGAGAACACAAGTAAAAAGAACTATTTAATTCTGAATTTAAAGTGCGTTTAGAAACTTCATCTCTTTGTTCAGATAGTAATTAGCTTTCTGTTGCGAATATGTCAATAAAAGACTACCGCTAGTAGACTTCGCTTGAAAGCAAATTTCATACAATCCGGCAAGGTCTTCCTAAAAGTTTGCTTAGCCTTTCCTGTGTGTTTGTTGTGGTTATTCCAATTTTAGATTACAAATCGTTTTACTTAAGCGAAATTCGTTTTATCTGCATACCAACGTCTTTCGCATACAGAACCTAATCTCAGCAGTTTATTAGTTACAATCGCTGATTTAGGAACCACTTTTTGGTAGGTACGAGTGTTTCAATCCTGCTGGCAAGTATTCTAAAACTTTCCATGTTTTTGATCCGAGTGAATGCCGAGATGATAGATTAAAAGGGCCTAGCTGCTATATTTCTCTTTCTGAACCCCGGAAATGTTCACGTTGTGAGCCACCACGATTACCCAAGCATATTACTGATTAAGGCCACAGCTGTTGTTTAGTTCACACAAAACATTGTGCACCACGCAAATAAGGCTACGAAACAAAGCAGAAATCATCACATCTCGATGAAATGAGATATCAAATCGAACAAAATCTCCAAATAATCAGGTAAAGTTTATACACCGTTAGATCCATACAGTAGGCTGATTTATGTATTGATAGTATAAAGTTTACAAAATCATAAGAAGAACAATACAAAAGATGAGTTAAGAACTTATTTTACACGGTCTATTCGACAGGTTTATTAGTGTTATAGGCCTATAAGTTTTGTTTGACTTATGACTTTTAAAAAAATAAAGCAGTAGTCAAAACAGTAATTTTTCAAAATAAGAAAATAAATTGCCAACTCCATACGTTTGGCTGAAATTCACTACATTTCTGATATAATCTTTCCACACAGGTATTGTGTGACGATACTATATTAGAAATGCAGTGCATTTAAGCCTAAATTATGAACTTTGGAAGGATTTTTTTTCTTGCTCTTCTGAAA
>JAGDQP010031638.1:0-21826 GCA_022664845.1 Lepisma saccharinum
GTTTGGTGTGTAACTGTTAGGCTACAGTGAAGCAATTCTCCTGGAGGAATGAACTATTATTTCTTTTAACTCCAACCTCCATTTACTTTTGTAAGTGGCTGTAAAATTGTCAATTGGTAATTTAGGAAGAATGGTTCAACCCCAATCACTATTATATTGCGTTATGAATTCAAGCTTTACATAGTATCATTTTTAGTGAACGTTTGGTTTACGTTCCGACGCTAAAGGACGAGTGTATATAGTACATAAATTCCGTACGCGTGAGCTGTAGTTTTTAATTTAGATAACGGGTTTAAATATTCCGTTTCCTATATACATGTAATGATCATTACCATGAACATAGCATTTTCGTTATTTTTTACTCAGATGTTGTCCGAAGGTATTAGGGACAAGGTGAAGCAATAATGGTTTCTCATTGGATGTGTTATAAACTCGGTCAAAAGTCTAATTACGGTTCCAAAACACTTGAATCCTATCCCAAAACAAGACAACAAGCGTTTCTACAGACTTCATATCCCCGTTTTCTCTTACATATTCTATAAATCCAACTTCAACCGTCTTTTCCCAGTAAAATATGAGGAATACTTCCATATACTAACGAAACTTTGATCCAACGTTCTTCCTTTTCTCGTTATATCTGCAGGAAATTACCGTTATTACGGTATTTTCTGGTTAAAATAGATATTCGAAGACTACATTTGTCACTGTATAGTACTTCCAATCTTTTCCCGGTAAATATAAGGGATTACTTCCCTTTAAGAGAAAAATTGATGCACAATCTTTCCTTTTCCCGTTATATCTTCATGAAAATATAATTAAGAGGCTATTTTCTGTTTACAATGTGCATATTAAGTATTTAAAATGGGTCTGAAAGCATGAAATACACAACAAAAGCACGCGAAACACTTCTTGTACACATCCGGAATACATTATTATGCGTGATTCTGCATCTTGCGAGTTAAAATTACATTCAGTCGTGGAAAGCATATCGATTATGGACTCATGAATACAAATATAGATATACAGATATAGGTATATACATAATATATATACACACATATATACATACATACATACATATATATATATATATATATATATAATGTGTGTAGATAGATAGATAGTGAGCTCCTGCGTAACCTAGTCGATAGCGCGCTCGACTTCAGTGGGACAATTCGGGAGCTGCTGTGCATAAAAGACTGGCGATCACAGTGAGAGCTTCGGCTCTCCTCTCCCAACCCATCTGGTCAACAAAAACAAGAATGTTTAAGACTCTCCGCATTCGTTTGAAAGATATATTCAATTTCTTTGTTTCCTTTTCCGAGAACGTCTTCCACAGTTCTAAACTTGTCTCCCTTCAGACATTCGAATGTGTGCTCTGATTTATAGTATTCACATCTTTTATCCCTTTTTCACAGCGAATGTCGACACACATGTTCAAATTACAGAGTCCAGCTGCGCTCTTATTAGCGACTTTCGACTTTTTTCGAAACTAACTCTACACTTGGGGAAATCCAATTTGCGTGGAGCGAGTACGATCAGCTGCGTACTCGACTTTAAGGCGCCGGTTGCAAGTTTCGGACATAAATTTAATGACTTCGAATTCGAACAGCTGCAGGGTCTAAAGTTCGACTTTAAAGATTTGAGAGAAGTTCAAACACTAATTAGGAGACTTCGAATTCGAACAACTGCAAGTTCGGATTTGAGGTGGAGTGAGGGTTGACGTACTTCATGATTTCTGCTTACAAAATTCGGCCTTGACGTTCAAGTTTGACCTTTAGAAACCAAATCTACACTAATGGGGAGTGTGTATCCTCAAAAGTTCTAATTAGAGGTGGGGTGAGGAGTTCTGAAGCAACCAGGGTTCCAAATTTGACCGTCAAGTTTGACTTTGCCAGACACATAAAATTTAATGAGTCCAAATTCGAGCAGCTGCATTATCTAATGTTCGAATTTGAGGTGGGGGGGCTGACGTCTTCCAAAATTTCCGCCTCCAAAATTTGACCTTTCGAACATCTGGAAGCCATTAAACGCTCACAATTATACATACCTCTACTAGTATGCTATCCAAACTGGCGCGGCATAAAAGTATCAAGGAATACCAGGAAGTGTTCCCACAAGCAAATTTACGTGGTGTCCTGACTCACCTTCTGGTCCCAGCGAGGATTCGCTCTCAGGACCTTGGAGACGCATGAAACCACACGATTACCTTGGTCGGCTCTTATAATTGTTGTTTCACATGGTAACGTAAATTGGCACTAACGTTACATATTTTACTGTATCATGCAAAGTAATGCTTTTCATTACTTACATCAATCTGTATGGTTGATTTCTTCAAATTCATTCTTGCAATCACGAAACTAAGCATTTTACGCATGTGAAGTTACTCAGTCCAGCGATCGGAATTTTGTTTTGCTAGAATTCATTTCTGGCCCGCTGTACGGTGACCAGGTCCAAAAGTTGACCCGGTGATCCTTTTTAGCTCTGATTTATATTATAATGTTCCTTGTTACTAAGTTGCTTAAACTAATGCCCTATCACAGAGACAACCCGTGTTCTATCTTCGCTTCCGCCAGCATTTCAGTTCTTTCTTAGGTTGCCAAAATTGCTCATTGATACTCTAATTTGTATGAAAATTAAAAGAAGAAATTTAAAAAAGTGACCGGAAGTTTAAAAATAATAATGCGCAAGAGGTGATCACAATTACTCGTTTGAGGTGTTCAAAATGTAAAAGAAGTTAATATTTTTACGGTGTAGCATGTAATAAAAATAAAAATAATAATAATAATAATAAATAGATGAAAATTACATACCATTCAGAAATACTGATCTCCGTTAATCCAATAAAATTGAAAGTTTCTGACAATTTGCGAACACAACAAATTTGTTCTTCAGAAGTAACATGTGCGACACTATTGAATGCAACGTCCTGTCTGACAGATGCTGCAACAATCTTATGTTTGAAGTTCTATTTGCTGATCTCGTCTGAAACCAAGGTTTTGTTTTCATGTTATTCTCATGCCATGTGGTTGTTGTCCCGTCAACATTTGTTTCATAGTTAATGTTTTCTTTCTTCTTAACCTTGAGCAAGAAAAAAAATTAACAAATGTGATGACTTAATATTAATACTATTTAACTAAAGCGTGTGTACCATCATCATAGTGTAATTTTTCTTCTACCGAAGGAGGTTAATCAGTTAAGGTAAGTTAACCCTTGTCATTTGATCCAATTTTGCACTTTCTTATTTAGCTGTGTAAGATACTTTTTTTTTTATGTTTTCTACGATTTTCATTCATTTTCTTCCATTTCCTGTTTAGCTTTCAACTATTCCTTCAACACAAATTTCTGTACAAATAATGTTCACACAAGAAAAATTGCCACCGACTTATAAAAATGAGCAAAATAAGGTAATTGTACAGTATTATTGTGTAAACTTTGCTATGTAACCTTAGTGCTGCAGTGTTCCACATTTCACACAACAGATGACATGTTTGCTACAAGCTATGGTGTTGTTAAAAGCTTTAAGCTAGGGTGTTGTTAACTACTGGTTTTCAGGTACCGGAAAATGTCATTAACAGATGAGCGCATAATAAAGTATTTGAACGGAGAGGTCGTAGCTCAGTGTTAGAGCGTTGACTTAGTATTCTGGAGGTCCTGGGATCAATCTCAGCGCCCGACCATCCAGACTGAAGTTTTCCAGGGTTTTTCCTAAGTCACACCAGGCAAATGCTGTAATGGAACCTACAAAATGTGCCCTGGCCGTCTACCTTCCAACATTATTTCCCGCACCCTATCCCGGCCTGAGCCTAAGATACAAAACGTCTCAAATTCAATTTAAATGAAGTCTTTGAGACAATTTCTCCGAATGATAATCGTTGTAACTCGGTAGAGCCGAAACCAATAGGGCTATAGACCATATTACTGACAAAACCTTCAGAGTTCCTTATTGAATGATGTGTCTTTATTTATTAGTTGAATTTGTCGTTACCTTTGGGCTTTGCTTTCTTTAACAGACAGGGCAAGTGATCTTCAACATAATATATTAGTTAACGACAAAATGAACTGTAAAAAAATTTAACTGCCCTAAAAAATATACTAAAAAATAAAAAAATAAAAACTGCCCTAAAAAATATACTATTTTATTCAAATGTGCTAGACCAGGGTTGCTCAACCTGTGGGTCGCGACCTCCGGGCGGGTTACGGGATGTATACATGTGCTGCTAGGGGAACGGGGGTGAAAATAAATTTCACTAGACTCGTGTAAGTAAATAGTAATGAATTGTAAGGTGTTTGCTGGAGATAATGACATTTGTTTATTAGGCATATTCTAAATAGCAATTAGAATATTTATTAAGCAGAACAAATCGTGGCCGTTGTATTGCTATAAAGGGTTATTCTCGTTTGCAAGCTAAATATATTAAAGGAGCTAGTTCGTTTAAATTATACTGAATTTGCATTCTCCAGCCAGTTCCTAGAACTCCACCTGTCATCTCAAGCTACTCGCCCCCCTTACTAATTCGTCAAAAGTTATGTATGCATTCCCATCCTAAATATCAGTTTAACATATACAGGGTGTCCAGAAAGCTTTAGAAGTTTTTGGCCTGAGCCCGGCCCGGCCAGCCCGATAACTTTTAAAAATTCTTGACCCGAGCCCGGCCCGATAACTTTTAAAAATTCTTGGCCCAATCTCAGCCCGGCCAGATAAATTTTTAAAAGTTTTGGCTCGAGCCCCAATATATTTGTATCTGGTATAATAATAATAATATAATATAATGCATACAAGCCTATGTGAGTGTTTGAACAATGTGATACGCTTAGATTTGCTAGTCATTTTAATTTTATTCTACAGGATTGCCTTTTCAGTTTATTTCTAACACAAAGGATCAAAATAATCCTTTCGCTTTGAACAGTAGGATTACTTGTAGTCGCAGGTTTCTTAAATCCAGCAAAAAAGTAGCTAGTCAAAGTAACAAATTATCAGAAATTTGACCCCACCCGCAAGACCTTTTGCACGGTATTTAACACCGTATTAGACTGCAACCCTGACTTCATCCGCCATTTCTTCCTGTGGGTCGCTGAAGTGGAGAGAAGAACAAAGAGTGCGGTTTCTTGTATTTTTATATCAAGACAGCTCTGACTGTTCACCCCCTGGGATCCAGTGGTTGAATTGACCATATTCTGGTATTGACACGGACCATCAGAAAAAACTTCAATACGCATACTGTCTTTTGTTATTTGTTTAGGGAAGGGCATGCAGTCACTCGTGTGACTGCCGACTGGGGTCAACAACCCGGTGAATCAATCATTTATAGCGAAAATGGAGCCGCTAAGCAACACCAACTGTAAATATTGCATTGTTTGTAATACCTTTCACTCCACGTGGCGTGCACACAGACTTGAACGTTTGGCTTTATCCAATTATCGTTTAACAAAAGTCAGTAATTGTTGAACTGCCTTAAAGAAGTGCAGTTAATAGGCCCGAGCCCGGCCCGGCCCGTGCAGATCCCTACTGTGATGGAGTATTTCATGCAAAGTGACACGAAACCGCTCATATTGTGTGTGACCGGCTAGTAGCCGCAGTGAAAGAGGTCGGAGAATAGAAATGGTTTAAAAGTGCTTTTCTGACATACAGATGAAGAGCAATTTTTTTTTAATTATAACATTTTTACTAATTTAATTTTCCTATGTTGATCGTAGCAGATCCGTCAGAACGTTTTCTATCTTCTATTAATTTCTCTCTCTCCGGGTGAACGAGGTTTCAGTTTATGGTAAATAGATGAATGGATATGGTGATTGCATGAATGTGATACATGATTTTTCATATGCAGGAGTAGATACGGAAGCCTTTCACATTCCTTTGTATGTGCTTCTACCTCTTTCACTATTTCTTTTTCTTCTGAGGAGCCTTTCAGGCCTCACCACCCACCGTGATATGTAGCTCCCTCTAGAGGGTTACACCTTCTCTGACGATTTAAAATACTCCCCTAGATATATTTTCCTGAAAGAAACACTGACCGTATAATTTCAGTTATTTTAAAGGGACTTTCCGACAACTCAGTACACACTTTCATTGACATACAGTAAGTTTTTTATATGTCTTCTTTAGGTACTGGGACAGGTAATAGATGTACTCCGAGAGCTCCAGTTCTGAGTGTTACCCATGAATTTCAAAATTTTAATATTCATAATTACTCTCACACTATTGCCCATATCCGAACCAAAATTAATATTTAGCTGCTGGAACAGGTCATGGAGATACTCCGGGCTCCGCAGTTACCGCTGTTGTCAGCGTTCCCATCCAATTTCAAGATTGCTTCCATACCATTGGACGCATGTGCACCAAACTTGTTTAGTGATATAGGTACTCTACGACAAGGGCACTGCAATATTGACAACTAGGACACATTAGCGGAGTCGAAATACATCTTTGACCTGGCCCAGTACCTACGGAATACGCATGTAAAATTTGTTATAAATCATTGTATATATATATATTGAAATTCTTACTTTGAATACCTATTTAATTAGTTGGCAACACTGACAACTCGGGCAACTTAAAATTCCTTTATGACCTACTCCTGGATCTAAGGAACCTGTATACAAAATATGAGTGAAAACAATGTACGCTTGTAGATTTATATATAAGTAACATAGGGACAGAGAGACAGACAGACAAACTTTCTGTTTTATATCGATAAATAGGATTTCTGTAAGGCCAATACTTGTATTATTATTTTTTTTTTTTACGTACATGGAATATCAGAACGTTTATAATAATTGTAACACTAAGAATGCTTTAGTTCTTCAACTCAACGGTTAATCGCTGTAGTACTGACATTGCAAATTATATAAAGTTCATTAATTTCTTCCCTAAACTCGTTGTGCCAATGTGATCGAGTTTGTTTAGGAAATTTAACAAAAATCAAATTTTCATTTGGACGTTTTTGGTTTCTTTGTATTCAGTATTTTATATTTTGTACAAGCTTGCTTTGGTCATTTTTCACTTAGCATATTTTGTTTGTATTTTGTTCTTGGAGATTCGTCAGTTTACACTTCTGTTTTGGATAATTGGACATTTTTTACTTTCGACATTTTTGCAGTGGACCTTTTTCACTTTGGCCATTTTTGCTTTTAACATTTTTTTACTTTGGACATTTTTGCTTTGCAAATTTTGCTTCGGGCATTATGATTACGCACCATCAAAAATATGTTGCTGAACCCCAAACACAAAGAGTTACTCTCACGACTTATGCTATTGTTTAATCACTTTTCCATTTGTCAATATTAAGGATTAGAATTCCCATCATTGAGAATATGTTCCATTTTTATGAAAGCAAGCAATCCACATGGCGACAGGCAAACTCTTGATGTCTAATCAACACCGTGTGTTACGTTGATTTAACACAAAAAGCTGGTAGTCACGCTGGGACCCAAAAGTGTTGAATTAACACAGGTATTTTTTACTGTATGATATATATATATTTTTTTTAATTTTATCACCTTTTTAAGGTGGTTTAATGTTTTTGAGTTTTATTTCAATTTGGATTTTTAAATCATCCTTGAATGTTTGCGACGCTGCCCATATGATGTGTCATTTGGGTTGCCTGTCGCTCAGGCATTTTAGCCGGCCATTCTAGGGCTAGGTCGACAAAGTCCCGATAAAGTGTCCGATAGTTATCTGCAGGATAAAGTTATGCTGAGGATAAAACCTCCCGATAACATTTAAGCGTTCTACAATACATATTCATCTTCCCGATTACTATCGGGAACATACTAACTTGGAAGTCTGGCAACACAGGGATTTCGTGATGCAGAGCTCTCTGTCGGAGCCTCTGCGTACCAGAAAATGCGAACAAAATAGTAGCGAATACTCCCTGAACAAAATTATTAACGACGGTCGTACTGGTGTCCCTGTTATCTTTGTATAAAATAATAATGAACTTAAAAGGATAGCCAAATAATAGGGTAAAGTTCCGAATCGGGGGGCCATGATACATTTAGAAGATTTTTTAAAACGTTTTTTTCTTTTCAAATTTCGTTGATTAGGTTAGTTTAGGCTAGGTGAGGTTAGGCTGGGCCTCCCATACGGAATAAGAACCGAATATTGTAAGGACTATCGCGTTGCATATGAAAGATTACACTCGTTTCTATGCTATGAAATCAAGGTCAGGAAATTAGTCCGTTGGCCTGTATACACATGGCATAGTTTCGTATTTAATAAGGTTTACTTTATTTACTCCAAACTTGAGCCAGTTACCGACAAATATTATACGCTATATACAGCTAGTTTTTTTGTTTTAATAATTATCCCTGGCGCTTCCATACGCATAACCCGGTAGGTAGCGATATAAAACATGTTACGGAAACCACGTTATAATTATTAATTCGTTGAATACGCACTCCAGTTGATTCAGAGCCGGATATGATGGTACACGGAGGAATACTAATGGCGTCGCACTGAAATGGCTTTTGTCTTCTTTTACTGTTTATAAATTAACCTAAAGTGGGTTAGGTTAGTACAGTCAGGTTCGATTATTTTTATATATCTACGCATTTTTCATAGTTGACAATCACTTCATTCCTCCCCCATGGTGGAAGCTCATATAGTCCCATATATGACTACGACCTTTCCCTTTATTACACTGCTTTAACACTACACACTTTCCTAACACTGTTTTTCTCGTGTAAATTTTACTTTCGTTTGAGTAGATAAAGTATACCAAACCCTTTTGTATTTTCAGGGAGTTCATACTTATTTTCTCCAATAAGGTGATGTTACATTCCTCACGTTCGTTTGCAGACGGGAGTCAACTATGTTTCGTATAAAAAGGAATATCAATTTAAAGAACGAAATTACACTTCACGGAACTTTAACTTCCCCTAGGTATTACTTTAGCGTCTGTCCTGCGTGAATTTTCCGAACTAAATAGGTCACAAGTTCTTGAATCGGAATCATGTTTATTTCTATATCACCATTGATGTTTTGCTCCAAAACACAGACAGTATGTCGAGTGAGCGATAGTGAACCAAGACTGGTTAGAAAGAAGTCAGGTTAGATATCTCATCATACGCGATGCATATCACATTTCACAGACACCAGCTGTGACTTCTCCGTTTATGGTTCCAAATGGAACGCCCGACCTATACAAAGGAGACTCTTTCCTCTCTGATATAACATGCAATAACATCACAGGTGAGGTTGTTGTGAGTATTATTGCGCGGCCACTGTGCGTTACGGTCGTCATTTATTACGAATATGGTGGAATCCGTAGCAGCCAAAAAATGTAAAACTTACTGGAGAAATCTAATGGTTCGAAGGCGTTTGAAAGTGTCAAAACGCTAAATAAATTTTTGGTTGTGGCATTGTGAAATGATTGTGTGACCGAAAACTGCTTTGGACTATTTCAATATTTCCGCGTTAAGGGCGGATACATGGAGTAAATGTTAAACACCATTTGAATCGCGTTTGTTGAAAAATTATATGACCTGACTTTAGCCCACTCGACATTGTCCTTTAAAAAAAAACTCACTCATAACACAAAACCACGCTTTTAGTATTTCTGCGTATGGGGCCATGTTCCTATGTGTTTATTGACTCGAGTGTGTATTTAACGATATCATAATAGGCCTACATTCTTATTTCGTAACACTTTTTGGATTACTCGTTGTCGCAAGGTGCTTATAGAAGCGCCTATGTGAATTATTTGCAACGGAATGAGTGGTATAACGCGTACATATGGTAGAATAACTAGATGCCACAAATTGGACAATAGCGTTCGTTTCATTTCCTCAAATGGTAAAGCCATTAACCTATTTTGCAATGATATTGGATTGCTAGATGCCATTAAAAATGGTATTAAGCAAGGGAGCGGGGGAACTGTGTCTGGCTTCAGACAATGACCGAGCATTCCTCTATCGTTTAGCACAGCTCACACACTAATAAAAATTGTTAGGCATCTTTCAAATTAGCTACATGGCTCAGTTCTCATTTCTTGTGCTTCGGGTCTTCAGTTCAGTCTCGCGTATAGCCATGTGGGCGTTGTGGAATATTGTGTGCATGGGTTTTCTCCAAACAACACAAAATACGCATGTATGTAAACAATCAAAACTACGAGCCACGTTCTCTTTATCTGCCGGAAAAGTTCTTATCGGCCACTTCATCTACCTGATAAATTATCCGTCGGCGGATAACCGTTAGCTGGAGACTGTAGAACACTATTTGTTATCGGCAGAATAAAGTTATCCGAGCGCTTATCGGGACTTTGTCGAACTAGCCCTTTACATCAAAATTGGGTTTCTGTCGTTATTCTCTACTGTACTATTACAAGAAAATGAACAGAATTGAAACAGACTAAAAACATTTCATGGGAATTTGTGCATCTATTCAAAAGTTATTCTGGAAAAACGTAAAGAAATACGTATGGATCAAATTGAGGACCTCTTTTTGGAAGCGTTTTAAAAGATTAAGAAATGACCTTCGCTGTCCCTTAGGAATATGTAAGTCGTTATTCGTTAAGTTGTGGAGGGTGTTCCCAAAGGCTCCTCCTTTTTTAGTAACTTTATTTTATGGGTGTTTCGAGGTATGAGGTCAATTCCGACTTCTACAGATTCTGAAATTCCAATTATGCGATATTTCACAATTGAAGGGTACAAAATATATATATTCCAAAAACTGGATTTTCAAGGAGGAAGGAAAATAAACTTACAATCTCTATGCTTTTTCATTGTTCTTGCCACGTGGAGATTAGAGCAATAAAATGCCATTGTAATATCATTTTCAGTTTTTTGACTATGTTGTTTTTTCTCTTGTACCCTTCAATTCCGACGTTCCCGGTTTCCTTCATTCTGCGCGTTCCGACTTCCCGAAATTTCACATATGTTTAAAAGGGTAGACAATATTTCATTCATTACTCACCTAGTTCAACATCTGAATTTGTATAGCTTCTTTTTGCTGTTGTTTGAATTATTCTTTTAATCATGCCGAACTTTTGAAGCAACATCTCATTTTTGTTATTCGGCTTTCCTAGATTGTGACATTGAGGAATTCTGACATTCCGGAGTTCAAATTTCAGTTTCACAATATTTCAGAATTTCGAACAACTGTAGTTTTTATTGAATAAAGAGGTGTGTATGTGTGCTATGTAGTAGTAGTAGCACAGATAAAATTCATATGTGGTAGTAAAAAAAAAGTAAAGCTATCCCCTGTGCGATACGCACGCGCCGTGAACGGCGCATGGGGGATGTGGAGGTAGCGCTCCACATTTTCTTGACCTACGGTACTAAGTGAGGTGGGGTGGTCAGGCCCACGCTCGACCGCCTTTACATTCCCAAGGCGCCCAGGAATACCAAGGACACTCCGGTACTCAATTTGATAGGAGGCTGAATGCACCTCAGAGCGCCAGGCATGGGAACACTGTGAGAAAAGTCTCCAGTGTCCTGGCCGGGATTTGAACCCGGGCCACCCGATTCGTAGTCAGACGCGCTACCGTCTGAGTTGCTAATCCAAGGAAAGATAGATGAGAGACTGTTAGAGTAAGCAGGTTGCAAGACAAAACAGCATCAACTGCCGCACATGTCTTTAGTATGTGAAAAACATAGGTGCGCTTAACAACTGTAGCAGATAACTGCACTAATTTCACTGTATGCTTACTGTAAAGCAATTTGAGTTTGTGATGGGATACTGATGCTGATATTAAATGGTCAGTGATGCTCAATTAATGCCTCTACCTTATCAGTTGGTTAAATTCCATGTTCTGTGATTTCCAGGTGCTTCCTGGAAATGTGTCAACACCTGGATTGCTTTTTCATTGTTAATTGCGATTATTTGGTGCAGTTTTATATTGTATTGTAAACTAAGATGCATTTTCCTCTTATTTGCAGGTATGTCATCATTGTGTACAGACCTCTGAAATTAGTCAGAAAAACCCTGTGAAAAATTTGTACATCCTGACTTCATTCAAACTGTAAGTACAGCATATTTGTAGTACTTTGAAGATTATTGTCTTATAAAGCTTAGCGAGCTATACAATATGTCAATTATATTGTTCTCTGCAATGTTATCGAGTATATTGTTTCAACAGGAAAATCGAAATAAATTCACAATTAACAAAAATTGGTTTCTTTCATCTGTACAGTGTAAATAAAAACACATCCTTTCCCCTACGCTATCCCTGCCTGAGCGATAGCTATCCAAAGGCCACAAATAAAATAAGAAACAAAATTGTTAGCAATAGCGTAGTTTTGATGTTACTTTTTTATTTTAGCTTTCATCAATAATTTCTGATTGTACAAATATTAAGGCACGCACGCTGAAATGGCAGGCTTTTTTTCAGTCAACGTTACATGTTACTCCAGACTAGGCCTGTAAGTATTCGAATAATTTTATATTCGTTTAATCGAAGAGATCATTATTCGAATATCGTATATACACCCCAAGTATACGGATAACTGATACTCGAATTGTTAGTTATCCAGAGATTTAAAAAAATAATAATAATATCCCCCTCCCCCTCCTTTAATATGAAATATGTATATGAAGTCAGTAAAACATGTGTTAAAGGTTTTCAATGTTTATCCCGGATATAAGACTATACGCTGATTGTAAATTGTAATATTACCTTCGTCGCTTCACAACTTTCTTCGCAGGCAAAGTTGTAAAAAAGTCTCTAGGCGCTACTGCCATCTTGTGGCCCATCCGTGTATTTTGTGAACAAGCAAGCTGTAAATTCATTTTATCCAACCTAACGTTTGTAAAATATAAATTTCACGTAATTTCATATAATTATTTCCATTATTTTGCACAACTTGTGAAACAGATATTTACATTAAGCAAAAATATCAGATCATTTCGCGTCTGGAAAGAATATGATGGTCTTAATTCTGTACCTGAGAAGCGTGTAACAAATCCTAGCTACAGAATTATTCCATGGCAAGGCATAGTATGTTCTGTATTGTGTGTCTTGGTTAGGGAATAGGAAAAGAAAATAATCAGTTGATCTGATGAACGGAAAATACATAATTTGTTTCCATAACTGTCCTAGTCAAGTTTAAATTCTAATTGTATTGCAATATGTGTGGGGGGAAATGCCAGGTTTCATGCCTGCAATATCAGAGCGCGGAAATCAGTAAATACTTACATCATGGACAAACGCCCGTGAAACAAGGGGCGAAAATTGTTCGTATCTGATGTGCGACTAAATTATTCAAACATTTTTAGTTACGATATCTGTAACAATAACAATTATGATGTTAATTTAATGTTTACAAAAAGTCTTATTGTGTTATCGGTAGACCATTACTGGTCTCCTCATTTACATTTGTCAGTTTTGATTTGAGAGGCACAATTATGTTGGTTGAGCTATTGCTGAATGCTGAAGATTGATACAATGTCAAATTTTAATACTTTGAGCTAATGGTCTTGTGTAATCCCTTTACTCGTACAACTCATTTGTTGATAAGTTTTTAGCCAAAGTGAACATTTGCCGAGCTGTCGTAGGTTAATTCGTAAACTTCGCATTCGGAAGGTTCCTGGATTCACGCCCAGTGGTCTCCCATTCTGACATGTTTTCCTCCTCAATCCTTCCCTTTCTTGGATATTGTCCTTAATTATTCAATGTAAAAGTGCTTCTGAGCTTATTTGTAGTTTGTTAAATAAATAAAAGATACAGTTAAAATCCATTTATAGCATGCCTCTCTGTTGTGGTAATGTTGCTGTAGACTTTATTTTTGGATGTATTTTTCCTCCTCATAGTATTGGTTTTCAAACTATCCGATTTTTACAGTTGTTTCTAGAATTGAAAATATTGTTGTTTAGAGGAGAGATGCCTATGAGGTAAACAATTGGCTCAACAATCTGCTGAAAATAAGCATTGCTAATATTATTTTTGATAAACATCTTATTTTTATAACCCATTCTTCTTCTGTTTTTATTTAAATGTGGGTTCTTTACACACTGAATTAAAAGAGCGGAATATTCATTCTTCTTAGAGTGGAAAGAGGGACCACTCAGTTTAGAACGGAATTTTGAATCGAAAATAGTGTGTTTCAACAAAACGCTCTCGCTTTGGATGGAAAATCTGTGTTTTTTTTTTCTAATTGGGGTTCCGATGCTTTTGGATGTAATTTATTCTTCAAACTTGAAACAGCGATTTCTCACCTTTTTAGACCTACTCACAATACAACATGGCTGCTAGTTAAGTTTGTTTTCCGCCATTTTTTACTGACTGAGGAGTTACAGTGCTGGATAGCTGGTCGGAAGGTACCGATCTCAAAACTCCCCGACAGTAAGTTTCTTTTTCTCTCTTTTTTTTTTATTCCTATGTACAATACTTTTCTTTCTTACATCTAGGAAGGGGGGGGGGTTAATGCTTCCTTTTGCATCTTTTTACATTTTCAACATTTTATTGCGTCGTTTTCGTTGATGAAAGATGAAAATTTGAAAAAGATGACAAGTTCGAAAGATGAAAATTGTATCTGAATAGATGGAAATTCACCTAAAAAGTATCATGTTTACGTTCCCATCTGAACGGACTACCAGAAATTCTATTTTTTTTTTCGAGAGGAAATTTCTCATCTTTTCTCCGATGCAAATTCACTAAAAGAGTGGTCCCTCTTCCCGCTCCGAAATGATAAAATACTCAGCTCAAATCGAGCGGAATTTCGCTCTTCGAATTTAGTGTGTACATTGTTTGAGAAAGTAAGAGAATATTCGAATATAATACATATTATACAACTATTAGCATTACACCCTTTTCCTACATAAAATATATTCTAGAAAATATGTTAACACGAGGGCCGTGTGAAAAGTCCAACCTCAGGAAAAAAGAGTATATGTATGATTTTTTATTTTTTAAAACACCCTACTTTTTAACGTAGTCTCCTTGAAATTCAGTACACATTTTTCCAGCGATGCATCAGTGCTTTTATCGTTTTTGAAATGTTAAAACACCCCATTTACAGCTGCTCGCAGTTCTCCTAACGCGAAATCTTTGTCACCAAGAATTTTTATCTTTGGGATCAAACGAAAGTTCCGTCGGGCTAAATCTGGTTAATAGTGTGTATGGGTGTATGGATGTTCGTACTTTTTTTTAAAGTTGACCCGGAAGGTTTGCATATTACTCACCAGTTGTTTTTGGTTCTTTGTGTAGAGAAACGGAAAGATGCCTTAAAGTAAAGTTAATCTCTACTAATGAATATTCCAACATAAGGAAAATAGGATGGGTTAGATCAGGTTTCATTCAATCACTTTATTACAGAATTCAGCATCACAAAAATTTAACCGATTATGAAGGAACTTATTTGTCACAGAGCAAAACATATTATAAAACATACTGTTATCTATTAACAAACGCAAACAATGTCGTTGGGTACTCAATATACGAAAAGATATAAGTTATATCATCTTAATTACATTTCAAGGATTCCCACAATACCCAAAAGGAATCAATAGCAACAACCAGATTATAAAGGAAGTCTTTCTTCGTCATAAATAATCTTATTGAAATTCCACGTGGGCAACCATTGTGCCATCGCAGCATTCTCCTCCCTCCATAAAAACTTGACAACACATAGGACAACATAAAACGCTACTAAGAACCTATTACCATCTTTATGTTACATCATCATGAAACCATTAAGGCTCTTTCCTTTGTCTACCAGACCTCCTCGGAATAGGGCTGGTTTGATGAGATTTATATGGTGACTGCAATAGTTCCGGTAAAGACAACCCATCCGATAGATGACGTAATTTTAGAAGAGCCAAGATTCTTTAAAAATCGTAGTTGATGCTTATGATAGATACGTCTGTAACCATCCAATTGAACCAAATAAGTATTTGCACCAATTTGTGTAATAAGCTGCCCTTGTAAGAAAACTGATACTTTATTACGATGATTAACTACCCATACTGTCTTACATTTATCCTTTATCGCACATGAAGGATTTCTGCCAGAGTTGTGTTTGCGACCCTTTCGCCAAATTAGGGAGTAATTGTACGATGTCCATAGGTAAACAACAAATCACAAGGAGATTTGGACAGACCTCTCGTTGACATACACTTATGAGCGTAAGTTATTTCATACAGCCAAACTTTTATTAACCGTTCGGATAAAGGACCTCCATATTCAAGGGCTTCTTATTTAAAACATTTTTAATTGTTTGAATTCTCTTTTCTGCCAAGCCGTTAGTAGTAGGGTATCCCGGCGGTGAATACAATAAATCGATACATCTGGAAGCACAGAAACGCTCGAAAATCTGCCCTGAAAACCAAGGAAGCTAAAGAAACAAGGTAAGTGCCACGCGCATATTATCGTCAGGAGTCTTGCTCGTATGACGTCAGCCGCAGTCAAGAGAGCAAGAGGATAACATACGAACACAAGCTGTACCCATGCGTTTAACACACAGAAGGGACATTGGCAAAATGATTTGCCATTAGATTTTGTTGTGTCTGGTGTGTCATTAGTTCCGAACTGATATTTAATAAACCCGGTGGACATGTTATCGCACTAAGGCGTCTGTACAAAGTGCAGGAACTTGGGAGAGGATAACGCAAAACTTCTGAAATAATCAAATAATCAAAGCACTTTTTCGATGGTGCACGTACTATAACAGCATTAGTAATATTATCATTTTCCCAGGTCTTACATGCGACATTAAGAAGCATTTCATGTTGGCTTTTTGAAAACATTTTGTTAAATTTTTCACCAACCTTTAAATTTTGATAATTCTTTTTCGAGATACGATATTTTGTTTTCTAAAGCTAGAATTTTTCCTCTGCATCTGAAAAGTTACGTTTTTAATAAACAATTCTCCGACAGAAATCCTTCAAATTGACCGTCACTTACAATAATTGTAGCAGCAGAATCGGTTACATTTATAACCAAAATTTGAGGTTTTAAGATTCTGACACAAGTTTCTTCCGATCTTCACATCTTGCGCTATGTGCTTTGTTTCGATCGTCCGTCAACATTCAACGTCCGTAAACAATAACAAATGAGGTTCTGCAGAATCTTTTAATTTTAATTTTAATTTTTCCTGGGTTAACCAGTGCCGGATCTAGAAATTTTCCTATGGTGGAAAAATTAAATTTTGCCGTCCTTTCCACCACTCTTTCCATCGGCTTTTTTTTTTTTTTTTTTTTTTTTTTGCAAACAACACGACCGGCCGACCCGACGGCCACAACATTGTTTCGCATTACGTAGTGTACTTTAGTTATTATCTCTGGATCATATCGTGGCATAGCTATTACTAACTCCAGTAAGGCAATAGACCTGCCTATCTGACTTCATAGCTTTGAATTTTGAAGATGAAGGGAGACTGTATGGAATAACATAAAAATGTCTTAGTGCGCCAGTATTGAAATTTTTAACACGTTTAAGTCAATTACAATTTAAACGGAAATTTTACTTCCTCATTTTAGGAACTTTTATTTTTAATTTTTAGCCGTTTATCGCCCGTGGCGCTTGCTCCCTTAGATCCGCCACTGGGGTTAACCGAGCAATTCAGCTTTCAAATCGCGAATGTAATCTGATTCATCAAAATGTTTAAAGCAAACATACGAATTGTCCGGATTGAAAGTGTCGTCCTCCTACACAAATACACCCAACTGCTACGAAGAGTTTTTTTTTTTTAGAAACCTATGGTATGTTATTATTTTACCTCTGTTTTTACAAGCAGCAAGAGCAGTGATTCCGCCAGACCCACCCTTGTGGGTGTGTATACCTCCAAAGTCTCAACAACACCGTCTAACTTTAAAATTTTTCTGGGAAAATCGACAGAGAAAAATAGATACAAAACTTCACTTACACCTTTCCAATTTTGACTTTACCCCCCCCCCCCTTAACTGAAAATCCTGGCGGAAACCCTGAGTAAGAGCACACGCTGATAGCATGTTGTAAATGTAATTTCAGAAATACAAAATACACTAAATCTAACACAAACACACACGAAAGGATAAAACAAAACCACACTCTGATATATCACACAACACGCATTGGCAAGCCGGCGTTCCGTATTTTAATTCTCACGCACCTCGAGTCTTGTCGGCTAATGACGTCACTTGCTACTGCGCATATCCTAATGGCACCTACCTTGTTTCTTTAGTTTCCTTGCTGAAAACGACGGACCGTTATGTGTCACTAAGGTATTAAGATAACCATAAAGTCTAAAAAATTCTTGAAGGGAAGTACAGGCTTCTTCTAAATCAGTGGATTTTATATGCCATGCAACCATCAGATTTGAAAAACTGTCAATACATAGTAAAAAATAATAATTTTTTCCACTGTCCATAATCTACATATATTCTTTCCATTGGAGAGGATGTTCGTGACCATGATGTATAATGTGAAGCTGAAGCTTTATTTCTCATGGTATTACAAGAGGTGCAATTAACAATAAAATCTTCTAAATCATGTTCCAAATTGTGCCACCATAAAGTATCCCTAATAAACGTTAGCATTTTATGCTTTTCCTTGTGCTGATTGTGTAAAAGTTTAAGGTAAGGCAAACGCAAATTACGAGGTAAAATTAACTTATTTCCAACCATAAACATCCATCGGCACAAGTAATTTGATGTCTTTTAGAAAATAAAATTCTGGCTTCAGAAAAATCTAATTCTTGTTTTATCTTGGAAGGCCAGCCAGCCTTGATGAACCCAAAGCATAACTTTACAAAACAAGACATCCATAGATGTGGCCTTAACAACATCCTGCAACAAAATTGGTCCTTCATTAATTTGTTGAACATAATATTGCGAAATTGTACTATCTCCAGTTTCTTCTATTAGAGGCAAGCGCGATAAAAATCGGCAATGTCCACTTTCTTGGTGTAAATAATTTCATACTCATAAGCAGAAGGGAATAACGCCCAACGCTGAAGTCAAGTGTATGTGCTGCAGTATTCGGTATTTCTTTACCGTCAAATATTAATTTCACAGGTAAGGAGTCTGTAAGAATCTTAAAGGAGCGCCCATATATATATATATATGGAATTTATTAATTGCAAATATCACTCCACGCCCCTCCCGCTCAAATTGAGAGTACGCCCTTTCTGCCTGTGTGAGCGTTGCTGACGCACATGTAACAGTTTCCCATTAGCCATCTATGATATTAAATAACACAGCTCCGACGCCGTCTTGACACGCATCGTTCATGACCGCTATTTCAGCATTTGGATTGAAGGGGTGTAAAATTTGAGCGTTAGAAAGCAAAGATTTAACATTTTTAAGTTCCTGTTCTTGTACTTGTCCCCACTCCCAAGATACTCCTTTCTTAAGCACTTGATACAGTGCCTACAGCTTGGCAGATAATGATGACACATGTCTGTGAAAAAATCCCACCATACCTTTAAAGGATTTAAGTTGATGCGTATCGCTGGGAGAAGGACATTCCAAAATTGGTTTTAATTTGTCAGGGGAAATACTTACACCTGTTAGCTATGAATCGTTGGAATACCTGAGCTGCGCAACTTAGACAGAAAGCTAGCCTGTCTTGCTGGTATAGGCCCCATGGTTGAAATGCCTAAGCATTTCTGTGATTGTGGATGTACCTTAATCTGTAAGTAAGCCTGACGTAAATCTAAAATAGTAAAAGATCTTGCACCATTCAAAGAATCGATTATATCGTCGATCTTAGGAAGCGCATAAACGACTTTTTCGGTAACCTTACAAGAGTTTGCCTTAAGTCTAAACAGTCTTATATCGTTATTTTTTTCTAACCACCACCAATGACGTAGCCCAATCCGAGCTATCAATCGACGTAATGACTCCCTGTGCTTGCAATTTATCCAATCCCTCCTTAACCGCTGCTCTAAGATGAAAAAGTATTGTGTACGCCTTTCCGAAAATGGGAATAGCATCCAGCTTAACTGGCAGATGTACAAAATAACCAGAAATGGGCTTTGAAATATAACCATTGAAACGTATTCATATTGATTTAGAATTCCTTGAGTCATTTGTGCCTTACTGTTAACCATAGAATAAACCACCTGCTCTGTATACTTTGAAGTTACTTGCATAAATGTTATTTCTCCAGTTTGGCCATAAGGCATCGAGCCATTGACGTCCCAGAACTGGACGACGAAAATTGTCTGCCACAATTACCGGTATAAATGGATGCATTTTAGTTATAGTGCCAACCTGTATCTTTAATTCTATCTGACTCAATGCAGATAAAAAATTATTTGAAGCACTACGTAATGTACATGCCGAGCATTCCAACTAATGACTAAAATAACGTTGAAACGTTTCATTATTAATACCTTATCGATTTCAATATTAATACAAATCTGTTCACATAATATATTTTTGGATAGAGGTAAATTAGGTTGAGCTGAAAAAAATATTTGTTTATTTATTTTAGAACACAACAGGAGAACCTTATTACATGTTCCATATTTTAGATTATTGTCACTAGGAGTACAATCAACATAGAGAATTTTTTTTTACAATGTTATGAATTTGTTTAACATTCATGTTATGAGAATCAATTTCCTTAGCTCTTTTACTTATGTCATTATAGACTGCGCTCATTCTCCAAGTTGGTGACTTTTGCATAATATTTGTTCGCGGTTTTTGACAATGAAAGAATCCTGAATTTTTTGTTCTGGTTTTGGTTGATGGGACATGTATCTGAAAGTTTGAGAGCAGATTGTTGCAATGTATTCTATTTTTAAACACTTTGTAAAGAAAAATCATTTCGTGAAGAGTATGTCTGTTCCCAAGACCCATCATGTTAAAGTTTGTATTTAATATTTTTTGCTATCAGTTCTCGGGTATACGCCTGTTTGTTTCCATACCAGGAATCTTAGGAATTTTGTTTGGATTTTTTCAGCTTGTCTGAGCTATATGCAGTAATTGGATTCCAAATAATGGTCGCGTATTAAATTTTTGATCTTACATATGTTTGAAATAGGCGCATGAGAGTCTTCCTTCCTAAAATCCTTCCCCATTCTTATTATTAATCCCAAATTTCTATAGGCTTCATTAACAACTTTGTCTACATGAACGTCAAAAAGCAATTTGGAATCAAATATTATACCTAGCCTTTATAATTTCGGGGTATTGTAGAGGCGTGTTATTAATATTATATTTGAAATGCACAGCTGTCTGACGTCTTGTAAATGACATTACATTACATTTGTTGACGTTAATTTCAAGTGAGGTATTGTTACACCATTTAACAATTTTGTTTATTTTCAGAATCGTTCAATGAGTTGATAGTAGAGTAAATTTTTAGGTCGTCAGCGAATAAAAGTTTGTTAGGTGTTTTGGTACATGCAGGGAGATCATTAATGAACAATAGAAATAATATGGGTCCTAGGTTCGACCCTTGAGGCACTCCCGAAGATACAGGATATTCTTGGGATATTCCAAAATTGGCATTAATCATATGACAATCCGCGTAAGATAACTTATTATCATTGACAAAAGAGACTATAGCCTTGCCTCTAAATCTGTAGCATCTTGAAAAAAAAATCTCCAATAAACTCACTTATAATATGGTATATGTATAATCCAGAACACCGTGTGATATTGCATATGCGTAACTAAAAGACTATACTAAATGCCATAAGCCCACAGGATAAAAGCATACTTAGAAACCACATGACGAATTTCATCTAGGTAGGTACGAAATTCACTACTTCCTGCGCCACTGTAGAGAAACGGAAAGATGCCTTACAGTAAAGTTAATCTCTACTAATGAATATTCCAACGTAAGGTAAATAGGATGAGTTAGATCAGGTTTCATTCAATCACTTTATTACAGAATTCAGCATCACAAAAGTTTAACCGATTATGAAGGAACTTATTTGTCACAGAGCAAAACATATT
>JAGDQP010031639.1:0-17336 GCA_022664845.1 Lepisma saccharinum
TACCTAAATGTACTTTATGTAAAGCCTCTAAAATCTCTTGTCTAAAAGCATATAGTACAATTAACTTATTACCAAACAGTAGGTACTAATCCTGAAAGTTCAATTGAGATCTTTTTGCAAATAACTGCTGAAAAGTTTTATTTTGATACGTTTATGGTAGAGTTTTAGGCCAGCCTTCTCTGGTCTAAATTGCCTTAAAACTGGATCAGCTATTATCTCCTCTAGTATACTTTTTACGACTAAAGACGAAGTATTAATATTTAACACGTAGTTCTGTGAGATAATGTCATCTTCAGTACTTTCTTCAAGTGAAGGTAACCTTGATAGACAATCGGTCACTTGAACTTGTTTTGAGTAAATGATCTTGTAATTGTAGCCTGAGAGGAAAAAGTGCCCAACATACCAAGCGAGGATGAATTTCCGAAAGGATTGCCTTATTATCCGTAAAAATTAATTTTATTGGAAGTGAATCTGTCACTACCGTAAAAAATCGTCCATAAAGATATTTGTGGAACTTTTTAACACCAAAAATTAAGACAATCGATTCTTTCTCGAATTGTGAGTATCATTTTTCTGATGTCGATAGCGTAGCTAAGGCCCATGCAACATTCTTCAATTTTCCTGCAGAGTCCTTATTGCAGAGCTGTACCCCTACCCCGTAAGGGCTAGCATCAATGAACAGAAATATTTCCTCCTTTGGATTGAAAATATGATTTTTAGTACATTCTGTTACCATTTGTTTGACGTTACGAAATTGTTGGTGGTGGTCTAATGTCCAATTTCATTTGACGTTTTCTGTAACAACTTGACAACAAATGGGCGCGTGTAGATATATTTGAAATATTTTCTGAAAATAGTTTGCCATGCTCAGGAAGGAGCGTAACTAACTGATATTTTCCGGTCAGGGACATTCTAAAAATGCTCGCTTATGTATATCTATTGGTTTATACCCTTCGGCTGAGATTTCGTGACCAAGATATTCAATTTTACTTCTAAAAATTGACATTTCTTACTGTTCACTTTTATGTTTAACTCTTGAAACTTATGCAGTACAGCTCGTATTTTTGTGTAAGTCATCAATCATACTTGTGCCTCCAATCAAAACATCATCGAGGAACGTTTGTGTATATGTGAATTCTGACAACACTGTGTCCATAAATTGTTGAGAAATGTACGAACTTGTGCATAGCCCGAAAGGAAATCGCCTCATAATATACAAACCCCACTGTGTGTTATTAATAGTCAGTATTTTACTAGATGGTTCGTCTAACGCAAACTGCTGGTATGACTGGCTTAGATCTAATATCACATATGTTGTAGCACCTTGTAATTTATGGAGGATATCCTTCATAATTGGCAAAAGATAAAACATTCGCCCGAGACATTTATTTACTGTGACCTTGTAGTCGGCACATATTCTTATTTCCCCAGACTTTTTGGGGATCACTACAATAGGAGTAGTCCAATCTGGAAATTTAATGGGTTGTTGTGCAACCAATTTATCCAACCCTAATTTAACTTTCGCTTCTAGGTTGTACGGCACCCTGTAAAATTTTCTGAAAACAGGTATTGATGAACTATTTAAACGTACGTTTACTTTATAATTATAAATAGGCATTGTCATATTATCAGAAAATACTGATGCAAAGTAAATTTGCCTGCAACAAATCTACCTCTTCATTTTGAGGTACTGACATCGTGTCTACCGATGAACTTGCTACAGATGAAAACACTTGTCTCTCCATCCGCTGTACTTAGTTGGCGAGTTGCTTGTGCTATCTGTCAAGAACATAAATGTATTTTTCCGCGGGTTTGCATCCCATCCCACTCCTTGTTGCTATGAGAAAAAAAAAATGCTACACATTATCGTTCATTCACCTCATCTTTTAACCGAAACAAACTGTCGTTTATAGGCAATAGTCTTCAACAAAATCATTCAACACTTACTCGCTTGTTGTTGCAACATATGCAAAACGCAATAAATCACGATTAGTAGCAGAAAATACTTGTTTTTATTTTTACAAGATAGGATTGCTCGTAGACCACAGATCGTTTCCGAAGGATACTGTCTTGCTTATCACCACACGAAGCAAGCCTCTCTAGTATGTTGGTGAGCGTGCTAGACTCTCACGCATGGGTTAGCAAGTTCAAACTCTGGAGGGTACAGTTTCTTTTTTCTAAAAAAAAAAAAAAAGAAGAAAATTTGGGTTTGTGATTTCAAACCCTGGCGAACAGAATTTTCTTCTGTAGATTTGCATAAGGGGGAGATTTGCATAAAAAATCTGCAACAATCTGATCTCTTTTTTTAAATCTCTGTTTATGTTTATTCTTCTAACATCTTAAAAAGGGGAAGATATAACTTATTCGTTTCTGACGAGTTCCTTTTCATAATTTTGCATACAATAATTCTATTCGCATTTTTAGAAAGAAAGTATAACCCTTCCATTCATATGATTCAAAATATATGTATAATGTTATTAACCTATATACTTATGTTTTATGAAGAGTTTATTATTTTTTGCCCTAATCAGGAATTAAGTCTCAAAATTGTAGTATGGGAATCGACCTCAAGTTTGGTAGTCCAAAGTCAAAGTACGTAAGCCAGCAGACAGTGCTCGAAGTGGGTCAAAATAAGTAAGGGAACGGTTGCAGAAGTGGACTAGAAAAGGTAAGGGTACGTTAGTGGCTGTGATTGCCTATGGAAAGTATAGGCAATGAGCTCCCATTAATAAAAAGGTAGGGGTACGCCAAATCTGCCAAATCTAAAATGCAAACGGTAACGGAACGGTGTGCCCCACTTCGAGCACTGCCAGCACAATTCTTTCGATTTGTAGGCAGTGACTTGCAGATTCCTTTAGAAGTGTATTTTTTGTTGATCACACGTTGTGCGTTTCTCTTCAATAAAGTTTTTCAACCAAAACGTGAAAGACGGAATGTTGTCTCCAAAGTTTTTTCAATGTCTCAATTGTAATGCTTTTCCAAATACAATAGATGCTTTGATCCCGTGTTTTTGAAGTTTTAATCTTCTCCTTATTGAAGATGAAAAAATTAGTTTCGAGGAGGCTTAAACTCATGACCTGCTGTATAACGCTGCTACTGCGTGTTTGAGGATAATATTTCCAACCAAAGGTGAAACCAGTCACCAAGACTGACGCAGTCCAAACACTTGATCTGAATGACCAGGTTCGGGAACTTAATGATCTGAGATTTTTCGGCGCCGTATTTTTCTTTTTCTGGGGGTAATACCTCCGGTCCCAGTCACCTCAGAAAGAAACAATGTTCAAACACAAGAGAATAACTTAAAACTCTGATTTGCACACCGAGTCACCGGACCGAAAACCGGTTACCGGGTAGAAACCTGGTCCGAAACTTGACCCGATAAATCCAGTTACAGCACTGCTTACAACAGTTGGCAACAAACGTAATGTAGGAAACTGAATACTAGAATATAAACTAGCATTCAGAACCGAAAAGTTTAACAGCTTCTTTATTTATTTAATCCAGCGTAAATTCTTTTCTGTAATGATACCATTAGAAAGTAATCAAGAATTATCCATCCAAAAATATACTTTAAAATTTCCAATCCGTTTTCACTAGGAAACGACGTGTGGACCCCATGAAGTAATCAACTGTCCTTCTCAAGGGTGTAAAGTGCAGTATTTCTCTTATTATTGTAAACATTTTCTATTCTACTTCAATATAATTATTCTAGATGGTTAAATTATATTTTACTATTTTGAAAAATACAGTAATTTGAATTAAAATTTAAAAAAGAAAATGTTGTGTTCGCCAGGGTTTGAACACACGAACGCAATTTTCTTTCTTTTTTTAAAATAAAAGAAAAGAAAATCGTACCCATCAGGGTTTGAATTTGCAAACACATGCGTGAGAAGCCAGCACGATAGTCACTATACTACAGAGGCTTGCTGTTTGTGGTGATCACCATACTACAGAGGCTTGCTGTTTGTGGTGATGAGCAAGACGAAGAAACGATCTATGGAATACATCAATCAACAAATCAACTCTTGTAACAAATCAACTATTTTCTGCTACTAATCGTGATTTATTGCGTTCTGTATATATTGCAACAAGGGAGTAAGTGTTGAATGATTTTGTTGAAGACCATTGCCTATAAACCACAGTTAGTTTCGATTAAAAGACGAGGTGAATAAAATGTTAATGTATAGTATTTTTTTTTTCTTTAACATGATGATTATTAATTATATTGCTGTGGGTTCGTAATCACAGATCTCGTTCGCCATTGTTATTAGTAAACGAATGTTAAGTATATATAAATATATATTGTGTTGTATATATAAATATACTACTACCGAATTATGTACTTCTCAATACATCTTAACTAATATGGACGAGGCTGCGTTAGATGAGATAATTTGTAACTTTATATCGCACAAGTATCTAAACAACATCCCTGGACCAAAACAACTACTGTGGAAAATACCCTCATGGAACGTTATGATATATTTCGGTTAAGCATGATTTATTATTCCCTTGATGGAAAAATCAGCAAACGTAAGTTCAACAATAGAAAAGCAATATGTTGACATTCCTGCCACATACCCAACTTAACATGTCAGTTCTTACTTCGAGCCTGAGAAGTATACATTCATATTTATCTGTCATATGCACAGCACTGAATCAACGGAAACTAATATCTTTTCAAAATCAATCCTATGACCATTCAGACTATGACACTACACAAATATTTTCTTACGGACCAAAAACAATTTTCATCAAAATTACAACCGTAAAGAAAAAAAAGAGTACTACATAAAGATGTGAACTGTTCAAGTCGACAGCATTTTTAACCCAAAAGCTTGAATCATGCTCTGATATAATCGTGCCAACTAAATAGTTCATTTGTATCTATTACAATTGCTTGTCATTTGTCCAGTATCTTGAATATGAAAACTCACTCACACACGCAGCGTAGGTACTAAGGCCTCTTAAGGCAACTGATTGAACAACAAATAATGCATCACAACGCATGCTTTGCATGTAGTATATGGAAATGGAAGAAGTAACATCTTGCCTACTACATAAATTACACTTGGAAAACCTGAAGCCACTCTCAGACTCTTAACATAGCCCTGGTCGTCTAGATTACGGTCGCTGACCGGATCGGCACTGAGGAGACACGTAGGTTCAAGACCAGCTGCAGGCCATACTCCTCCAGAGATTCCCCTCAGTTTCAACAGGCGAGTGCCGGTATGGTATCTCAAAAAAGACGCCAGCTGCTAACTTCCCTTTCCCTACCTTCGGAGTTAATCGCTCAGCTACATCATCCCTCGGACGTGACGGGCTTACTTCATAACTGCCAGACTAACTCAGAAATTAAACTTAGAATTGGAACTTACACTTTCTCTATGAGCTTCTCTATAAAAAGCGTATATCCTTTGTGAGCTGCATGACACGCCGGGTGTGTCACTTTTCTGCTCTATACATAACAAACGTGTTCCTACAAAGGCACGAAAGAAAATGTTCGTGCAAAAACAAGTTGTTTGTGTGTGTTACTTGTGCCAGCCTTTGCAATTAAATGGACTCTGAAACTCAGTCAAACTGAACAGTTATACTAAGGCTGACGTAATTCGCTGATCATATGTAGAAGTACATAAAAAATAAATGTAATGGTCAGATAAAATATCTGCTGACGGGTCAAACATGGTGACAATTGCAGACAAAAAATTATGTCAGTACGTCGTTGTTGAAATTACCCTGCACATGGGCTTGTATGTAAATTCAAGAACAACTAAGTATACTGAAACAACGCCTATAAATAAAACTGTAGCGTACATCTACCCGTGTAAGAAATAATTTCCACTTCAATGGTGGTGTTCGAAACGAAATTTTTTTTGGGGGGAAATCTGATGCACAATAATTAAAAGTGACAACTTGTATTTTGTTTTACTTAAAAACGGCAATCACAGAAATGTTTTTAATGTATGGAAACTTATACTAATGGATTTCAGAAAAGTTCAAGCTTCAACTCACCGTGTCTAACTCAAAGTATGATCACGACATTCGACTGCTGAGTATACATGACACCAAAAGATGGCCTAACTTAGACCAGTAAGATATCGCAGCATTCATTCCAAAACTTTCCAAATGCGAAGCGTTCATGCTTTTATTCAGCTAGCCCGCTCGGCTTTCTGGATATCTGGCAGTAAGTCAAAACGAAATACCTCTTGTAGATAAGAAAACACGTACTGCATAAACAAGCTAACTAAATATATTATTCTAATCATGTTTTCACGAACTGAACTCGCAAATATTACGCTGAACCCGTCACATTTGGGAGATTATGTTCTTCGGAGATAAAGAGCTGGAGAAATTAGCGGTGATGCCCTTATCATGACATTTGCCTGGTGAATCTAAGGAAAACCTGTCAGGATGGCCGAAGCGGCCAACACACACACCGATTCGAAATCCGCGACATTATCTACAACTAGACCAAAGGAGCTGGGTATATGATTTTGTTATGATAGGTTTTTACTTATACTTCAAAGGTTTGAGTTCACTGACAATATGCAGCTTTCAATGCTAAGTTACAACGGATTGTCATCTATTGAGAAATGTGATTATTGGTATTAAATCAGTTTTCATCAGAATTTTTATGTCTTGAGACGCTTTATTATTATCGGAATTGGCCTAAATTCTCTTTAATCTTTTGCTTGCTTACCAAAAGATTAAAAAGAGTCCTGGGCGGGGAGAACGAGCGGCTCTTAAAATACAATATATTGAAAATAAGGACCACCCTACCTATTCTATTTCTTTTCTAACAAATACATGCAAAAAGCACAAAAACCTGAACAAGAATCCACAGTACAGGTGACAAGGTTTGGACAGAAAACCACCATGTCGAAGCCACAGCTGATCAATGGGCCAAGTAGTTGTTCTGGGTCTCTCCCTCTGGTTGAGTTGAAAATCAGAATACTGTACACAGAAGCATTCCTACGGAAGGAAAACAGAAAAGTCAATTAGCGACACTAAAAGGTCAGATTGTATTTTTCTTCCTCAGCACACCCTTTTTTCTCACAAAATATTAAAGTCAGTGTGTTGTAAAAATCACGATTTTTTACTTTTTTGGGGGGAGGTGATGAAAAAGCTTTTAAGTTAGTTTTCCTTTACAAATACCTGCACCAGCAAAAACTAAAGTAAAATTCACAAATATGTGGTATACCTTACGCTACGCCAGGGACGATATTCATGGAAAATAAGCAATTTACAACAACTCGTAATAATTTTGGAAAGGATACGACTAATGGTACATTTTACAAAGAAAAAGTAATACGCAGACAATATCTACGTTACTTCCATCGGTGCACGATGAATTATGTAGTTTGCGAGGGTATACATCCTACTTAAATTCGAAAAAGGAACAAGTAAAATGTTTCTACATATAAGTTTCCCTTTCTAAAATAGCGTCTGTATCTTCCTTTCTAACAAAGGAATTGCAAATTTTATAATCGCAACTGTCTCTTTAATCCAGCCTGTATCTCCCACACGAAATGTTTTAGGATTTAAGTTTACTAACAAAGACATTTTAGTTCATAAAGTCGCCATCTTGGATTCAAAATGGACGCCCAAAAACCACATTCTGAAAAGTCACCATCTTGGATTCAAAATGGACGTCCAAAAACATTTTGGAAAAGGCGTCATCATGGATTCAAAATGACCACCCAAAAACTATTTTCCGCACTGTTTGAGCTAGAGATACGAAATTAGGCATAAAGGTGTACTATCAATTTACGACAATATTACAAGATTTTGAAAAAATTGCCATCTTCATTCAAAATAGCCGCTCTAAAACGCATTTCCCAAACCACTGAAACTAGAAAAACGAAATTTGGTATGAAAGTGTACCATCACGAGTAGGTTACAATAAATGGGGCAAAATTCCCCTATGGTGACGATAAAGGGGGCGCAGTCCCCGAAACTCCCCAAGTTGGGGGTGCAGCCCGCTACGGGGAAACGAGTATTGGTGACAGTCCCGATGACTGTTGCCAACATATTTAATTCACCCCGCACCAACGGACAGGCAAATCAGCAGAACTCCCCTATGGGGTCGTATCCCCCAGTCTGGTTACGATAAAGGGGGCGCAGCCCGCCACGGTGAAGCGAAGATTGACTGATGCCAACCTATTATATTCACCCCGTACCAACGAGCGGGCAAATCAGCTAGTATTCCATAGAATATAAGCTATGTGGGGGACGCGGTGCCTCAGTGGTAGATTACTCACTCCTGGTACGTGGGATTCCTGTTTCGATCCCGGCTCATGCCATGTAGGTTTTGTGGTGGACAAATACCGTGCGCATCCAGTTTCCTTCCACTTCCTTCATTCCACCAATTCTCACATCATTATGCATCGGCCTGAGCCAAAGTTGCCTAAAGGCCTTAAATAAAATTCAATTTAATGAGAGTTATTTAGTAAAGTCAAAGTAAATAGTGGATATGCACCTTTGCATTTATATTTTTCAGTATACACATATCTAAACTTTATATTTTCATTAAGTATAATTTGTTTCTGAGCATTTCACACAGAAATTAAATAATTTGATAGAAATAAATTTTGCGGAATAAGTAGATAACGCTACGCCAGAACATTTTGGGCTTTGTAAAAAGAAACTGGATTTTATTTTCTACGAATTCGTTTTCATATGTTCAAACAATAATAAACAAATTTTCAATAAACAGTGTAAACTTATAACGTGAATTAGGTTCCTTTACATTCCCTTTTAAAATTACGGGTGTGGAGTTACTGGTCTTTCACCAGGCTCCTCCCCAGGTGTTGGACAGGGGAACGGAGATATGCTGTCTTGCAGGTGGTAAAGAGATCTACAAAGGCTAAGAGAAGATAACCCCGAAAAAAAAAATCATGGTGAAGACAAGCTACTTCACCCTTACTACCCTGAGGTTGAATATGAATACCCTGAGGTTGAATATGAATAACATCGGCAAGGCTCAGAGATGGACAGAGTATGACATCTTGAATATTTTCATTTACTCGCTCGCTTTCTGCGCTTGTGGTCCCAAGTTCAAATTCGATCGGAGTTCATTGATCAAAGAAGCTCGAGTTTTACACGGCCGGAGCAAACTTAAACAAAAGCTGAAAGTTCGGGTCCCTGGAGCTTTAAAGCGTATTTAGGACGTTATTAGCTATGATATTCATATTAAACCACTAATGACTCATAAGATGCTTTGTTTTCGACGCGCTAGGAAAAAAAAAATTTAAAAAATAATTAAATACTTCCACATATGTTGACTTTGTATATGAAAAAGAGGTATAAACTTCCGATAGGCATGTGGGGTCTACCCCAGGCCTGTTCATTTATATATAAACTTGTAACTGAAAGGCTGTTTGATTACATATCTTTTTAACATCTCATTTTAGATTGTTCTGTATCTTATTAACGTGTTTTATATATATATATTTATTTTTTCTAATTTTGTTTGAAAAGTAATACTTACGTCGATGGGCACCTGGGGTCTTTGCGGACCCCACGAAATAAACACTCTTTCCCTTTCTAACTTAACGATTGCTGTAATTTTATTTATAGCAGCAATGTTGTTTCGTATATAGAGGTCTCTCTTATCAGTAGTAGTGAAGTATCGTTAAAGGTACATGTTATAAGAAGGTAAAAAGCATTAAAATGACCTGGGGTCCCAAAAGACCCCAAGTGCCGAATTACATAATTTCAACGTGCTCAGCGGAAGGTTCTAAGCAAACCTACGCCATTGCTTATTATAATTTGAATAATACACACATACACACAGATAAAAGAAATCATTATTCTATAATGATACAATCCATAACACAATATTCATATTCATATAAGAAGGCAAAAAGCATTAAAATGACCTGGGGTTCCAAAAGACCCCAAGTGCCGAATTACGTAACATTTTCAACGTGCCCAGCGGATGGATAAAGAAACTGACCCGAGGTAGAGGAAAGATATTCTAGTGTTCTTAAACTTTTTAGTACCGCGGATGAACCACTAATAGACTACCAAGATACGAGCTGTATTACTGTGTTTTTGACTGGAGTTCACTTGGTGATGTGCCACCTTTTAAATTAAATATGATGCAATGTCAACGCGTCTCACAGTATATTTTTCCTGCTGTATCAAGAAAAATAAACATTAGACATAAATTACAAAAGACAAACTAATAAGAAGACAAGGAAAGAAACTGGTAAAGATATATATATATATATTTTTAATTTATTAGTATTTAGTGCTTATTTGCCTTGATAAATCAGTAAAATAACCTGCGAAAAGTGTTGACAATTCTACATATTTGATTCACCCTAAGTTCACAACGGGTGTTAGTATCCGATTAATCATAACCCGGACTCACTTTGACTCCCACTGGATCTCGCCCATTTTTATTTTCAAAAAAATATTGACGAACATTTAATACGATATATACTTGTGTTTATTATGAAAATCTGTTGCATGTTTATTTGTAAAATATGTTGTGCGCGCTTCATACTGGACCAGGAACAATATGTATATTATTTGTACTTGCATTTCCCCCTCTGTATTTTACTGGAGCAGTCTCCCTGACGAAACTATTCTTTCCTTCAACCTGTGGCTTGTCAATTTTTATATTACTGCTGAGCGATTGTTCATCCGATTTTGATTTGGTTTCCTGCTCAGGTAAACTCTTTTCTGACATTTGATCTTCCTCTTGATTTCAAATCCGTTTTTGACCACACTTCCCTAAGTTCATCCTCGAAGTCAAGTTCGTTAACATAATTTGGATCCGCGATCCTGTGGTCTGAGTCTGGTGTGGTGTCTTCTAAAGTATCATCACCCGATTCAGAGAGTACTTCAGCGTCCGGTATTGCCGAAATATCGTCATCCAAACCAGCTGACATGTCTACGATTCCCGCAAAATGTGACATCTGCACCTACACCTCAACTACTAACACGAAGTCAAAATGACTACCAGTCACTAAAAAGAATTCGAAATATGAAGCCCCCACTAACGCGTCAACGCTATAGCAAATTTCACACGGTACTGGAGGAAACACTGTGTTACCGACAGAAATGAAGTATTTCGCAAAAATGTGCAATCGGCGCTTGAACTACGAAAAGAGTCAAAATGACTCCCGGTTATGAATCTAGGGTTAAATAAGTGACATCATAGAAGGGGGCTACAACACAGTAAGTACAGTTAGTTTCGAAGCAGCCACATGCACACAAATATCTACATCTGATAGATACACAAGACACAAAAATATAATATCCACTCACCCATAATAAATAATAAAGATTTATACTCATATAAAGTTGTAGTTCATTTAAGTTATAACAAAACCCAATTGTATATGCAATATTACATATTTTACTACAATGAGAAATATTGTTAATAAAGTTTGAACTAAATATCCACACTGTGACACGAAAAGATAAAAAATATGCAACATAAGTTGATATGAAACAAACAACAAAAAAACATGCAGTTTCACTCATTCTTTTATCGAGGCAAATATTTGATAGGTTCACATATTTTGTACTTCACCTGAGATACTCTGTATTGCGCATAAAAGCGCCTAAAGCAAGTTATTTGCCAACACCACGATCTGGACGGATTCCTCACCTAGTTTCAAAATATCTCAGACCCTTTTTTCAGTTTAAAACCGTGCGAGCAATAGATCTTTACTTAATAGGAATATCAAATTAAACTACCAGGTGTATGCATAAGTAGTTTCCGGTTTGCCAAAGAGTTCGTCTGACATTAAACTACGAACACACACAAGTTGAGTCCGCCAAACACTAGCGTCTTTGTTTTATCGTTCAGCGATCATGTCGAAGTTTGTGCCTGAAAAAGAACATTTGCGGCACGCATTGCTTTTCTTATTTAATCAAAAGAAAAAGGCTGTTGAAAGTCATCGTGTGCTGGTAGAAATATATGGTGAACACGCTCCATCGATTAGAACATGTGGGACATGGTTTCGACAATTTAAAAGTGGTGATTTCAATGTGAAAGACAGTGCGCGCTCTGGTAGACCACAAAAGTGCGAAAACGAGCAATGGCAGGTGTTATTGGAGGATGACTCAACTCAAACTCAACAGCAATTGGCAAAAGCATTAAATGTGTCACAAGAAACAATCAGCAGACGTTTACGATCAATGGGGAAGATCAATAAACTGGGTAAATGGGTCCCACACGATTTGAATGAACGTCAAATGGAAAATCGCAAAGTCACTTGTGAAATGCTGCTTCAACGCCACGAAAGAAAATCCTTTTTGTATCGAATTGTGACGGGTGACGAAAAATGGATTTATTTTGAAAACCCGAAGCGGAAAAAATCGTAGCTTTCACCTGGCGTAGCCGTTCCTTCAATACCAAGGCCAAATCGCTTCGGCAAGAAGACCATGCTTTGTGTCTGGTGGGACCAGAGCGGTATTGTGTATTATGAACTCTTGAAGCCCGGTGAAACTGTTAATGCACAATCAATGGGGCACGCGTTCGCAGAGCAGCACTTCAGCAATTTCGAAGACGTTGGAAAATGGCTCGACGAATGGTTTGCCGCAAAAGACAAGCAGTTTTTCTGGCATGGTATGCATCAATTACCTGAAAGATGGGCGAAATGTGTAGAAGCCGATGGCCAATATTTTGAATAAAAATTAATTTTCCTTGAAAATTACGTGTTTTCGTTACCATAAAAACCGGCAAAAACTTATGCATACACCTGGTAAATTCTGACATCTATCGATGTGATTTGTACATATGACAAAGAAAACATCAGACAAAGAGAAGCATTTATAAAGGGGCGTTTGAACATGGTCGTAGAATAAGAAATAGTCAGGAGAATACAGGATAATCAAAACATATATTCAGAAACAAGCACAAGACTCAGTTTATATTAGTGTTTTATTTACAATCACTAAACGACCAAGCAGCCAAAGGATTGTTCATGGCAAACAACTGGAAAAATATTATACATCGGCTCATGTTTATTTACTTGCACGCCAAGCGGCGACATGCATACAAGCCTGATTAGAGTTTCGTGCCGGCTTGTTTTCTTTCAACTTTCAACTTCCGTAATATTTTTGTGCATTTCCAATCCTTGACGACAGAAAGCTTTATTCAAATGATTCAGGTACGGTCATGCTAGATATTCTTATGTACAAAGAACTACACTAATTGTGTGTTGGTTTTTGATTGATTATTATTCTGAGTTCAGTTTCTAGTTATTCTATCTGCTGTATTTTACTGATAGTTCAAAAGAAATCGTATAGCTTTTGTCAGCGCAGATTTTAGCCTGTAAGTGCAGTAAAGTAAAGACAAGTGAGCGAGAAAGAAGAACTAAGTTGAAGATAATTTTAAAGACGACAACTTCCGAGTTGTAGAGACTGTTCACTCTTAAAGGCGATTATGCAAGATTCTGTTCATTATCTCCTTCCTAATACTGTCAAATTTTCTGTAAGTTTTCATCTCTCAGAATATTTCTCAAGTGTTGTAAGAGACTACTACATGTAACTAAGGAGATTATGAATACCTTATGCATTGTGAGGTTTCGTATTTTGATATTTTATCTGGCTTCTAAACTTAATACTCCTCTGCTGTGAACAGTTCCTACACCTCGAAGCCTCTAGTCGCTTACACTGGAATACCGGATGCACACCAACTTAGGAGTAGACTTATCTACAATCGTAGTATTCATCCTCGTAATCTTTAATGGTCAAATATACAATAAAATGCAGAACTACAGTACTGGTCAAATTACTCAACTCACTCGAAAAATATTAAAATTTATATTACTTTTGAAAGTGATCTGACTTAATTTATGACCCACGACTGTATCAAACTGTATATACATTGAAATGGAATGTCTGCCTCAACATAATCTTCTTTCGCTTTTCTTTTTCTTACACAGGTAAGAGTACTAGTGCTTGAGGCATAACCCGTACGAAGTACCTCCAATTGTTGTGTGGTGTTGACTTTGTTCCTTGGCTGTTTGAAAGGAAAGAATACGAATTCAGATTCTTAATGCTGGTGAATTAAGATGGGTGTTTCGTATCGTAATTTTATGAGTCGTCCTAAAATGGCTCCGAAACAGCTCTATAGAATACTTGATACTTGAACAACAAAGAAGAACATCAAAGAAAGGTGTCTGAATTGAATTTTATTTATGGCCTTTAGGCATCTAAGGGTCAGGCCCGGATAGGGGGGAGAATGGATGCGGGTAGGTGTCGGTCAGGGCCTAAGTTGAAGGTGCTATCCCGGCATTTGTCTGGTGTGACAGGAAAAACCTCAGTCAGGATGGTGGGCCGCTGGGGAGAAAAGTATGTTTTCTATCGGCACCGAATCCGGAACCAATCGCCTGAAAGCAGACTGTTAAGCACTCAACTAACCAAGAACTATGTTGTTGTTGACTTACTTACTCACTCACTCTACAGCTTACGAACTCGAAAGTTCAGCGCTGCAGTACCAAACGCTCGCCACTGGATTCTACCCTGGGCAACATCAAGTCAGTTTTCATCCTGAACATCTACCTCTGGAAGATCCCCTCTAATACTGTCATCCCAACTACGTCTCAGTCTTCCCAATGGCCACTTTCCCTCCGGCTTGCCAACCTCGATACAATAAAATCTTATTTTCTCTCCCATTCGAGCTACATGGTCTACCCATCTTACCCGTCGTGATTTCTTTATTCTTATAATATCGGGTTATTGCTGTTATCATCATCATCATCGAATGTCAAGTTCAAAGTCGGTGCGGGGTGATACGGATCTCACCTAACAAAAATCTAAACTCCTGTCCTTGTAAGTTTACGATTATAAAATCTTAAATCAAAAACAGTTGTAGTTTTCTACCAATTTTAGCTTAGTTGTTTCCTGCTGGTAAAAATGATCTGGTAACCCTAACTATATTTAAATGTTCAACCCACACAAAGGCGAAAAAACGTGACATTATGAGTCTCCTCAAGTATATTCCACCAGTAAATCACAGATACTACAAACAATTAGTGGTGTTGCGTGAAGAAGAAAAGCCAGATGATGACATTGATTATGCTGTTGACTAGGCTGAGTGTGAGTTACGCCGAAACAAACCTATTTTCGGTGGGCAAATTGACTAACTCCAAAATATCTATGAATCAAATAACTTGATTTTCAACTATGCATTTTTAAAAGCTGCATCCAGTTACACACATTGTTTCTGGTGTGTAATCATGTGCGGATTTTGTTACAATTAATACATGTGAATTTCTTATAGGCGCTAACCTTTGATGTTTATTTTCTGTTTAAGAACATGTGGAGCTAATTAGTTTGGCTTTTGAAGGGCTCATAAATAGTATTAACGTTGCATCTTGCTTTCAATATGTGGTTAAGTTTAAAATGAACTCGAGATAAATGGATTTTGGAATTTCGAATAATCTGTCGAATGCTAGAATTATGTAGTATGGTTAATTCTGCATTTTAAACTTAGTAAGATTTCCTTGTGAGTTCGATATTGCTTAGACTGAAATATAAGGGTTCATTGGGGAAGTCAATATTTTCAGATTACCACGCAGACGTGAGACTGTACTTTCAATAAAGGTTCAATCGCTTCTTCCTCCTCTCGTTATGCTTGAATTGATAGTTAAAAAAAAAACAGTTAAATGTCATGAGGTAGCGTTGAAACTAATCATGCACACGTATAACTTTTGTATTTCAACTTAATGTTCTTTTGACTTTTCTAACCATAGGTATTTGATTAACAACTATACAAAAAAATACTGCTTTTATACTTACTTTCCACCGTTCCTTATCGTGCTAGATGCTTGTTTATACCACTCAACACAGACTTCTGTACTTTCTGCTGTATGTGCACCGTCAAGAAAATAATATACTGAATCAGACTGAATAATCTGAGTACGTCCTGGCCACGAACAGTTCTTCAGTCCAGATACTATTCTTGATGTCATTTTCACTGGTTCTGCAACTACAGTTTGTCCCAATACACTACTAGTATTTGCCGAGAACCAATCAATCAATTCTTCGCTTCGTCCTTCAATAGAATAGAAATGTAAATAATACATTAACAAATAAACTCACGGCAAACGAAAAAAAAAAAGATAATACTCACAATAGCTTAAAGTAAACAGATATCAAATATTATTAGTAACACAACCAATTTTGTACTAGTTTATGATATGGTGTTTTTCAGCGTAGCTATACTCATTATGCTGAAGTGTACCAACAAGGATCAAATCAAAGTTTATTTAAACGAGTAATAATTTATTGAAAATATATCTCCGGTTGTTCGTATTCTGAAGAAACCAAGCACAAAGCTGTCCTAATTAAACATGAAAATATTTTAGTTGAAGAACATATGTAGCGATGAAAACAGGTTATTTTTCACGTTGATTATATTTTTCTCAACTAGAAGTTTGAAATGTGGACGCAGGACAGGCTTATTTATAATTAAAAAGAAAAGAGACAGAGGGTTTCTGCACGATAAGGACACCGCGCGTAGGTTTGAAAACTAAGGTTTGTAAGTAAGCCGTGATTAATTTGTAAAACAATTTCTGATTCGATGGTATCTATCGTTTCTGATTTGTGTTTACGATGATGATAATGGGTACACTGCAGAACGCAGGTCTATGACCCGAAGGTTCCTAGGCAAGGCGAACCGACGGTGGTTTACCATTGCCTTCCATCGGATGAAGATGACGTCCAAGAACGGGACCTATAGTTTAACGTGGGTTCTGAACCACTTGTGTCTCCACTGGGTATCGAACCAGGGACTCTTTGATTACAAGGAAGTCAGCGTTACCTGTCACCCGTAGGGGACACACGATAAGTAATAAGGAGCTTATAATCGAGGGTTAACCCGAATGATTGTGAGGTAAATTTTTGAAAGTATAGAAAAAATAATTCGAGATTTTTTCTCTTCGATAAGAACAGTGGGAGCCGAAAGTTTGTATCCAGACGTAAAATTTCATCTTCGAGTAACTTTGGAATAAGTAGACCGATTTGAATTAAGTTTCCTGTATTTGAAGAGAATGTGATTTTCATTAAGTTACAGAAACCACTCGAATCGGTCTCTTCACTCCAAAGTTATTCCTAGAAGAAATTTTACGACTGAGTACAAACTTCTGGCGCTGACTGTACAAATAGGTAATAGAATGTACGCAAATGAACGGAAGCGCAATACAAGAGAGAGTAAAACAAGGCAAGAAGTGACAAAATGTTTCAGTAAATGAGCATGAAAGAACTTGACTGACGAAGGGCATTATTTATAGTAAAAGGGATGACACATTACGTGGCCGTGTGTCTACTGCACTAGCAAACACTACCAGCTATTAGGTAAATAGGGA
>JAGDQP010031640.1:0-21825 GCA_022664845.1 Lepisma saccharinum
GATTCCCGTCCCAATATTCCCCTCAAAGTACTGAAAAATTTCCAGCCTGCTAAAATTAATTTGAAAATTGCTGAAAATTAAAACATTAAAAGTGCCAAAAAGATTCAACAAAAATTCCTATTTTTTTTCTTTTTTCCCTTTTACCCTTCATGTAGCCCAGATTTTTCCGTTTACTGGGAATTTTCCCTACACCTGACAACACTGATCAGTGACATCACACTGGGATCTTCGAAACTCCTGTAATGTTAAGCTTCTAGCTCACTGTGAACACGTGTACCTTGTGTGACAAATATTCGTTTCAAATGAAACGAATATGCGTGACAAATGAAACCTAGTCAACATTAGGTTTTCAGGGAACAAGATAGAAAAAAAAATAAACCTGAAGAGAGATGTGAACACTGCTTAGATATCTAGAGTACCGAGTGGACTAAAATGCCAGTTAAATAAAGAACTAGATTCAAACAGATTAGAGGATCAAAAATACGTTGCTCGAATCCAGAAAATTTAAACTAAATTAATCAAACGATTTAGGCCATGATTTAATCACTTTTTTCTATTTGTCAATTAGAAATCGGAAAGATTTGAAAATAAGATTTTAAAATGTTTAAGGGACGAGATGACTGGAGAATAGAGGAGACTGCATAATGAAGAACTCCACGGACTGTACGATTCGCCCGATATTGTAGAAATAATGAAATAGCGACGACTAAAGTGGGCAAGCCACGTAGCTCGGATGGGAGAAAAACGAAGATTATATTCTATCCTGGTTGGAAGTTCGGATGGTAGGAGACCATTGGGAATACCGAGACATCGTTGGTAGGATAATATAAGTTACCATAAGCGTAAAGCCACAAAACAAGAATGTAAATTAAATCGATGGTCATAAGTTTAATCGATGTTCTTCTCGATTGACAGAAAATTTATCTCTTATCCATCTCAAATATTCCTCTTTTATATCAGTGAGTGTCGAATACAACTTTGTTGGTTAGCGATTATAGTATAAATATTTACATAAAATGTTTGCCTCATATTTTAGCTTTTAAATTATGTAAATAATATTTAAATTTCTTTCAACCTAGAAATTATTAAATATACAAATATTTACAACAAGTTGTAATATGGTGCTACCATCTGTTGATCATTAAGTCAACACTCGTCTGAAACCACCAAAATGGATCAACTCTAATAATAATAATTTATGGTTTATAACGTAACCTAACGCAACTTGCTTTTTGACTGCTTCGCAAATGATACAGTTTAGATTTATTTATTTTAGGTAAAGTTAAAAACAATATAGTAAATCCTTTTAATACAACATATAACCACTACAAAGAGATGGAGTTGGTTAGTTAATTTATGATTAATGAGCGTTTGTAACGACGTATTACATTACATTCGCTCTCAATTCGTCATTCCTGCATCGGGGTTATTTGATGATTGAATTTGTTGTTTGATAGTTTTTTTGTCTGAGATTGACATTAAACCAATGTTCCTCTATCGAGGGAAATGTTGATAAAGTGTCTATATCTCGCATTGGCTGTCTTTAAAATCATTAACTCTTTTTCAGGGATATAGTGGAACCAGAACGGATCTCAGCGCCGTCCCTGTACTTATTTTAGATGTCGGGGAGGACCCTGTCTCCTTATGTTACTGAATTAGTTATTTTTCAACATATTTTTATACGTAGAAAGTATCTACAAGGGTGAGTGAAACGTTTTGCAACGTTTAGTTCTGTTTAGCATCTGCGGCGCGTCTTTGCGATGGGCAAACACCGTGTGGGTGGGTTTTCTAGGGTTTCTCCCGTTTCCTTCTAATTTCTTCATTCCACCAATCATTCCATTCGGCCTGTCCCAAAGTTGCCTAAAGGCCTTAAAAATTAAATTCAAATTTATAATCTGCGACGAGTATGTCGCGTGAGCGAAACAGTTCAAGGCCTCGAAGGTTCCCGTTGAAACGTGTCACTTTCGTAGTAGTTGTTGCTGTGAAAGGTTGTGCAGTGTTTTGTTCTGTGTGTGCTGAAGTGACAAGAAAAAAAAATAATATTGTTTAATTCGGGAACTTACATTGTTTATAAGTTCAATAACGCCGCGGACGCAACCCGAAATGTGAAGGTGCAGTTGATCACAGCACAGCAGCAAGGAGGCTCAACAAATTCCACTTTCGTTGCAAGAACCTCGACAATCAGCCAAGATCAGGTCAAAACCATGAGACCGTGCGCTAAATCATAGAGGCAAATCCGACCACCTGCACTCGGAGAGTAGCAGAAAAGCTCGGTGTAAGCATCCACAGCTGCCGCATTGTACCTCACGAACTGACACTAGCTCAAGCACAGCGGCGATTGGATGTTTGCAAGAAACTCCTGTAAAACCCACGCGATCTGCGCTTCGTGAAAAGAATGTGATGAAAGTGGATATTTTTCCATAATCCTAGCGTGCATAAGCAGTGGTTAAACAATGGTCAGCTCTCGGAACCTGTCGCGAAACAAAGGCATTTCGAACACAAGGTGCTATTAGAATTATGAGGGGGTAATTCACGACAAGTTCATATCAAACGGTCGAACCTTCAATGCCAACAGAGCGTTGGAGAGTATGTACACTATTGTGGTGTAAAAATATCTACATTGTTTAATAGAAAGCGAGTGTTTTTGCAGCAAGACAACGCAAATGCACCTAACCTCGAACCACCCAAAATAAACTCTACGAACTTAAGGAAATCGAACTGCTGCTACACTCAGCATATAACCCAGATCTCGCCCCATCGTATTATTACTTGTTTCGACCGATGACTTCGATCACGACACTTAAACAACCAAGCTGTCGTGCAGTTTCCTTCCCCCCTCGAATGAAAAGAACTGGTATAGACGTAGAATCGAAGAACTGGAAGGAAGGTGGTTTCAGACGGTGCAACGCGATGGTCTCTATATTGAATGCTAAGAGGCGGCTTTCGTTGTAACTTGACAAAGAAAGCATACGGCCACAATATTGCAATATATTCGATTCACTCTTGTAGAAAAACGTCAAATACTAAATTGGGACACCTGATAGCCTTATCGTTCATGTAATTGCCTAGTTCTAAGTAACGACTAACCTTGACGAGTAACTGCAAAGATACATACAGTATAAATTAATGTACACGGTACATGTTATACTCTAACAAACCAAGCGCCATGGTACTATTTTCCTACTACTACACCACTGCTCGATTTACAACTTACAGCTAGAATTTACTTCTCTCAATATACCACTATTAAATATTTACAATTATTTTAATCAAGGATAACCTAAACTGAAGTAGCATGTTTCTCAAAATCAAAAACTAGACTAGCGCCATCTCTGGTATAATTTATTAAACTTTGCTCTAACTTAAAATACGAGTAGAAGTACAATCCAAGCGGATTTGTGGCATATTTCAGGTTAACAATTTTTATAAATTGTCACCCCTGGAGAGGGACATCACCATGAATCTTGGAGTCGTTGAACTCGTATAATTACTCTCAACGACATGGTAGAGGGTGTGAAGGATTTAGTTGTCTATTTTTTTTTCGATATCGTTGTAGACAGACATAGACGTACAGATAAAAACGCTTTCTACGTATTTCAGGATTTGTACTTAAAAATTACACGCTACATAAACAAGGACTGTTGATCATTTTTTTTTTTTTCGGGTTGTAAGTTTTTTCAGTATTTCTTAACGCAATTGAATTTCTCACATCCACTCCCCAGTCGTCTTCTATCCTAAACCTTTTAAAACCGTTTATTGATAGAGACATTCTAACATGTCTCGTGAAAATATCTATAAAATACTGACCGGAAGTGGAAAGGTATGTACCCGAAGCGATCTCAAGTTGATTGATTTGAAGTGTACCAAACACGATTTATAAAATTATAAAAGACGTACATTTTTTACAGTGTATCTTGATCGGTAAAACAGTTTGATTTATTAACTTCTTGTTTTCCAAAAATCTCATGCTTTTCTATCTTGAATCAATTCATGTTGCGTGCACGGAGAACAGGGATTTTGCCAGGGTTTTCAGTTTGGGGGTGTAAAGTCAAAATTGGCAAGGTATAAATGGAGTTTTGCACCGTTTCTATCTATTTTTTAAAGTTAGGGGGTGTCGAGAATTTGGAGAGATCTGGCGGAAACACTAACAGAGATTTAAAAAAATAATGATATGGATGGACAATAAAATTCGATAATAAAACTCGCAAGGGGAAAGGAATGAGCTTAATGAACAAAACAACACTATTAGAGCACATTAGTGACACCGTTAATCCTATAATCAAACTGTTAATGGATCTCATTAAGAAGAAACGATAAAACAGTTGTGAGTAGGTAATTGTACAAGATCTATTGTAATTACCTAAATATTAACGAGATATAGATAGATAAAAGAGAAAGTTTAAAGCCACACAGAGCAAAATAAATCCGCCTTTTGATCAATACCTGAACATTATCATCTCCACAAGAGATGAACTGTTTTTTTACCAACTACTTCTTATCTGCATCTTGCAGCCTGGTGCACTCTATAAGCCATTTCAAGCAGGACAGTGTGTTATTTACATAAAACACATACTCCTAAAAGGAATTTCTGCACGAATTTCAAATCAATGGAACTCTCAAGCTGGCGAGCTTCCTACATAATACGATATCTCGTTGTGTGGTACACCAGAGCGTCAATCACGATAATCCTATGGGCTTTATCTCAGCCAGACCTGCTGGAGAATCAGGTAGTTTACCATTAATCTGTCGTCTCTTGTATTTGGAATATTGTGCGAAAGTTTTGTAGAGGGGACAGGTATAGTAGAGGGTTTTTATTTTTAGTGACTATAAACTAGCGGAGGAAGGACTTAGAACAAATGTTAATTCGTCATAAGTAAAGTATGTAAACAAAACAGACTGAGCTATTTTTTTTTTCTCGTCTAGAAAATGGTTTACTTATTAGTTAGATGCATTTTATTGTTCATTTAACTTACAATCGAGAGAAAGGGAAGGAAACAGACAACAAAAGTGTGATTGCTACTCCCTTACATTCATCCGAAACCTGTCTGCTGTCTGGTGTATCACTGTTTTGTCGAATGAATTCTAGAAGCTCTCTCACAATGATCTCCCTCTGTTATTGGCCAGACAGCTATGTCCTAGTCCTGTCGCATGTCTGAGAGATGATTTCCCTCGATGAAGACTATCCTGTGGCATGGATAGGTGGTAAACGACCAGAGAGACTTTGTCTAAGTGTGAATTCATTAAGATTTAAAGGAGAATATTTGTGTGAGCAACAAGGTTATATTAAAATCCATTTTTAGGCTTCTGCACCAAGTGCTGGGAAGTCTTATACAATCGCTATGTCCGTCTGTCTCTGTTGACAACTTTAAACTCAGAAACTACTAAGGCAACGAAAGTTATTGAGGTATCATTGGAAACGTATCGGTGAGACGTGTTCAAATTCGTATAGATCATCCACATTGGGTGAATGGGTCCAAAGATAGGTGGGAACCCATTTGCCCCAGTAACTTTCAACTCAGGAACTACTAGGGCTACGAAGGCGGTTTCGGTGAGACGAGTTCAAATCCACATACCGGTAGATCATCTAGATTGAATGACAGTCTAAAAATAGGGGAACCCATTTCCCTCCAGTAATTGTCAACACAAGAACGACTAGAGCCACGAAGGTAGTTAAGAGGTCGTTGGAAAAATTTTGGTGAGACAAGTTCAAGTCCGCATAGATCATCCAAATAGAACGTCTGCTGTTCAACCCTGACGGTAGCACATAAGCACAGTCCCTCGACTGAGCTCCGCTTAACTTCATTCTTCCTTAGTCATGTGTGCATACAAGATAGTTATACATGTACTTAGGATTTTCTTTATGAAGTTAATATTGTTAAAGAAAGAACAGAAAGATATAAGATTTGCCATCATTAACTCGGTAGAAAAAATCCGCATTTTGCCTTCAGCCTTCTTTTGCATGGTAAATTTGCATTGAGATTAAAATGAAATAGATGTTCAGCCTCTTAAAGTCATATACGAAATTAAAAATTCTTAGCTGCGACCAACACCATTAACTAGTCATTTTGTATTAAGTTTAACCTTAAACACCATTAAAATAAAGAAGTCAAATTTATTTAAAACTAACGTCAATATGTGAATAATACTAGTAAAAGTTCGTATATCAATTTAATTCCCACTGATTTAAAATAATTTTACCAGTTCATTGATATACTGTAGTTTGACGCTTTAAACCAGTATTCAACAAATAAAAGTCCGAAGGACCAAAAGTTTCACATGGACAATAGGTGATCACTATTACACTAGTCGAATAGCGACATAGTAAACAATGTGTCCACCTTCCTATTTTCTCATGAACAATTTGACAATTAAAATTTAGAAAATTTGATATTAGAAAATTTGTTTATACTACTTGGAGCTCAAAAAAATCTCAGTGATATTATTTCTAAATTCTAAGCGAATTGCCGGAATGGTTTGTCGAGTTATCTTAGACAGAGTGCAAAAATGGAACAGAAAACCTTCTTTGATATTGGTTCGAAACCCGGTGCTTCAAGAATTTACAGTCACCAGAGGAAGCTATGTGTCCATTTGCAATTTCTTTTGCTCCTCTCTTCGTCTTCTCTCTCTCTCTCTCTCTCTCTCTCTCTTTCTCACTGAATTTCTCTCCCTCCGAGGCAAAATGGAACGTCCACTGTCAGCAGACTCACTGACAATAGAAAGCGCGTTTGAGAGCTGAATACTAAAAGGGGGTGAGAATACCCAAAGGGGAAGAGGGAGGGAAGAGGAAACTTTAAAGTGAAAGGCGACAAGATAGCGAGAAGGATAAGAAGAGAGAGACGGTCAATCGACCAGAGAAAGACAGAGAGAAACATATATATACACACACACACACATGTGAAGAGAGAAAGGTGAGTGAGGGAGTATTATTGTTGCCATGGCAACGGCGAGGTACTTAGTTACTAGGTCACGAAGAATTCCGCTTCTGTCTTTTCATAGTGATAAATCGTGTCTGTCCCAGAGAGTTTTGTGGTAGTTTGTTTGCTTTTTATTAGCGCAATGGACGACTGTGGGAGGGATTCACCTATACATAACATCTGTACATTTTGTAAATAAAAAAAAATGAATAGAAAAGGTACAATTGAGAGCAACTATTAGTTGTAAAAACGTAGATCGCACACACAAGTAGCAAGATTGCATAACAGGACCATGTTGGAATTCATAGGAATAACACAGTGTGATCAAAAAGTCACGCGACCTTCTGGTTGAGAATGTGTAGTTTACAATAAGTGGTGGTCCACGTCCTGTGCTTCACACAACTGGACACGTTTTAAAATTATATTCTTGAGCACTTATGTTTGTCCTGAGATGGCATCGACACAGCTCTGTATTTTCGCTTAAAGTCAGGAACACTCAAAGGGTGATTAACGTAGACGGTATCCCTGAGGTAACCTCCACAAGAAAGAGTCACTGTTTCATAGAAGAATATGATTAAGATAAGACTATGTGACACGACACACCATACACCATCTGTTTTGTGAATACAGAAAGGTCTCATGTTGATTTTCCGCGGCCCCGCATTCAAAAATTGTGATATTTCCTGTATTCGTCGAGAGAGAACTACGACTCATCAGACCTTTCTGTATTCACATAAAGTTGATATCTGGTTGACATGTGACGTAGTGACATCTTCATTACATCCTTCCACGATTTTCTTGTGGAATACTTCAAGGATGCCGTCTCCATTAATCACGAAAACAGTGTTCCTGATTTTGAAGAGAAAAAAAAACAGAATTGTATCGAAGGTCTTACAGGATAAACATTGCGAGGGAGTGTTCTCAACATGATTAAACCTGTCCACTGTGTGAAGCAACGAACGAGGACCACTTACTGTAAACTATAGTTTTCTCCATAACGTTGCGCGACTTTTTGAATACTCTGTATGATATCGCAATTAAAGACAATAGAAACTAGATACTACGCTTTAGTAACAAAAACTCCCTTTTAATAACTATATTCAGATCTAAAGGACCCCGCGGGGTCCTGGGCAAATTGCTTGAAATTCTAATACGTTGTAGAAGGAAACTAGCTGAGCAAAAGACTCCCTGGGCGCAAAGTCCAGAAATCAATAACTTCAGAGTTAGGAGAAAAAATATCTGATTAAATGGTGAACACTGAGAAACCTTTGCCTGACCTTGAATTATAATATTTATCTTCACTTTATTTCATTCGTGTTCTTGTACGTGATGCAATTAGTGATTTAAAGGCCAGGAAAAACCGGGGGGAAAATTTCCGAGAGGCAAAACGAAATGTTTTATTCACAAAATCATTTTTTGTTTGTTTGTTTTTTTCATCACGAATGTTCACTACTTGGCACACCTTATGCATTTCTTGTTTAGGTTTAGTAAAATTAAATGTTCTTACGTTAAAAATGTACAAAAAACTTTCTATTTACATTACGAATGCAATATATCTCATTATACAGGAAATACGTTTGGCAACGCAACGTAGCGTTTGTCAGCTCGAGTTCGCGCTTGATTCACCTATCCCCGCCCGCCAAGCGGCCGTAGTTCTCCGGTGACTTTAGATCACACGTTAAGTTCTACTTTTAAACTAATTTAATTCACATATTTTGAATCCAGGGCATCGAACTTATTGAAGAACTAAGTTTTTGTTAGTAAATTTATCTTTCGTGAAAAGTAATACAAAATATTTTCAGCAATAAACCATCAGACGCTAAGTCATGGGAAAGCCACGGGCCAACTGGTGGGTGGAGACAAGTAAGTCAAGCGTGTGCCTGGCCGATAGGCGTTGCATAGAGTTCCAAATGCGTGGAATGAAATGTACGTCTAAACATTGGCTGAAAACTGTATAATTGAAAGTTACAGTAGAGCGAATTACGCTTCCTATTTCCAAAAAAAGCATTCATGTTTTTGACAAACCGTATAGATGATTATGGACATCAATAAAATGATTGCACGGTTTCACTATGCGGATTTTATCCGAATTGGTGTCATTTCAAAATCCTGTTTTTATCTTTAAGACTTTTTTCAGCATGTCAACTATTTTTATATATAAGTAATGTGTGGATTAATTATACTTAATTCATTGCAATCAGGTTTTCCGTTGAATACTCGTTAGGTAGTAGCTTTTTTGAGGAACTTTCCACTGATAAAGTAATTTGATGGCCTAATTAAAAAAAAATCCAAGTAAGCACGAGAACATGCATATTCCATCTAGTGATTTAAACAACCGGAAAAATTGAACGCCGAAAAAAAAGTTTTTTTTTTATTTTTCATGCTATTTTGGAAACAAACGGTTTTTTTTTCTACTATTAGAGTGTTTCTGCCATTATTTGATGATCAATGATTTAGTTAAAATGTTAGTTCTTGTTAAAAATAGACATTTAAAAAGAAATTATCGGGACTGCTCCTGACAAAGATTTGTAGCATTATTTAAGTTTCCTCAAAATGAGGTATATTACATTCGTAATGTAATTATAAAGTTTATTTGTACATTTTTAACGTAAGAACATTTAATTTTACTAGACCTAATCAGGAAATGCATAAGGTGTGCTAAGTAATGAATATTCGTGATGAAAAAAATCTAAAAAAAAAAAATCATCAATAAAACCACTTTTTGCCTCCTGGAAAAAAATCCGCCGTTTTTACCGGCCTTTAAGTCACTAATTGCATCACGTACAAGAACATGAATTGTAGTAAGTTTACTTTGCTATTATCAAGGAAAAATTGAAAAAAATAAATGAAGATAAATATTATAATTCAAGGTCAAGCAAAGGTTTCTCAGTGTTCACCATTTAAGCATATATTTTTTACCGTAACTCTGAAATTATTGATTTCTTGACTTTGCGCCCATGCAGTCTTTTGCTCAGCTAGTTTCATTCTACAACATATTAAAATTTCAAGCAATTTGACGTGGAGCCATTTCTCATAAGGTTTGTGCGGAGTCTTTTATTGGCTCAACAAGCAGCCAATTAGAAAGAATGAACGTTGTGATTGGCTATCCAACAAATATGAACTGACAAATCAGAATCAATACGAACGAGTAAGTAGTGTATCAAGGAAAACCAACAACATCGGCTAATATTTCAAGATATGCAATGCAAGAAAAACCCATTGTGTGTAGTTGCTACGAAACGGGACAGACTCTCAAAACTAAGTCCTTCAAACATCGTCCTCTTAATTTCGTTTACCTCAACCAACTCAACAGCTTCTTCACCTTACACTAAATAGTAAAATATAGTAAATGAGATACTTGAGGCCTAGCTCACCCAAGATACATCTACGTTTCGTTTAGTTAATCCTAATAAAATTTAAACAATTTGATTAATTGAATTTTTGAACTGATTGGAAATAAATATGAATAAAGATTCCATATTTCGCTCATAACCACACGGCCTCTATTCTAGATAAAATTCTGGTATTTACCTAATGAGGCTTTAAAGTTACCTAAACCTAATACAAATATATGAAAATAATGCGATACTAATACTTTCCAGTACATTTAAATGAGAACTTTTATTTTTCATTTTATTCAGTTATACAATGTTTTGTACTTGTGCCCAAAAATTTGATTTTGATTTATTCTCTAAATTAACTGATAGGACTAACTCCCATTTACAACTTACATCACAGTTGTACAGTTTCAAAGGATATTCAACAACAAAATAATAATAATAATAAAATAACAAAGAATTAACAAATATAGAAAAGCAAAAGCATAATGACTAAAAATAATATAATTTCAAGCGAATTGGTTAATGTAGATGCGAAGGATATGTGCAGCACTTATTTAAAAGCTGTTACATTTAAAAGCAGACATTTTCTTACCAAATATGTCAACATCGCTTCCGAGACGCTCTTCGTTAACTAGACTACACCATCGATTTATAGGCAAATGTTTCCTGGACTCTGTAGAAGCGTGTATTAACCGGAAAGGAGCATAATTCTTTCGCCTTCTCACAGGAACATTCAGTCGTACAAGAGATAGTACTCAGGACAGTTGATATCGCCATCGACTAACTTTTTTTTTTTTAGAAACACCTTGTCGAGATACGTCCTTCTGCTAGAAAAAGTTCTTATCTCTTATATTGTGCACTATTCATCATAGAATCTTGAATTATAAGGTATTAAAAGTATATTACACAACCATTTTAGGAAGGGTATTTGGATCGTTTCTAACATTTGAATGTGTACAGCACAACGAGGATTCCAAACACTGCAATATTCTATTTTAGCCCAGACCAATACATAAAAAGACTTAGTAGTGAGTGCAAGTTAGAGAATTAGAAACACTGCCTTTCTATAAGTCCAAGAACTCAATTAGCAGAAGAACTTTCAAGTATATGCTTGTCGAACGCAAGTTTATCGTCGAATACTGTGCCCAAGTCAGGCACATCATTAATTCTTTGAAGAGAAACATTGTATCAGTTTCTTGGAAAACACAATGGAAGAGCGTTTGGGTGTATTAAGAGTTTACACGTTTTGCATCAGTTGAACAAAGTACCAATGTCATTCTGGAATTTTAGAAGGTCGTCTTCACTTTTAATTTTGCTGTAGATTTTCAGATGATTTGCGTACATTAGGCAATTTGCATAACTGAAAATTCTATGGATATCGTTTACATAGAGCAGAAAAAAACAACGGCCCGAATAAGGATCCTTGAGGTACACCAGAGATAATGTCAGAGTTACATGCTTGAATACTACTTTAAAGTTACGATCATGAATGTGGATTTAGTCCAATAATACCAAATGCTTTCAGTTTCATCAATAAAAGATCAAAGTTAACAGAGTCGAAAGCCTTATTAAAATCGGTATAGACAACGCCAACTGGAAGCCTTCGTCCCAAGATTCGTGCCCAAAGCCATTAACAATGTAGGATGAGAGCAAAGGCAAGATGGATATAGGTCTATAGTTAGCAACGTTGCTTTTCGTGCCCTTTTTAAAGACTGCAATCACATGAGTTAATTTTCATTTATAAGGAAAAATACCAGATTTGAAAAATATGTTACATAGTAACAATCTTATTAATTGGTTTTATTGGGTGAAGTAATTTTTTTGTACATGTAGGTTCTAAAAGTGGTACGTTGAGTCCGAACCACGTTATCATGTTTCAATCCGCGGTAGAGTGCATGTGTATAGACTAATATTATACTGGGCAGGAAAAGTAATACTTTACCACCATTTCATCTTCCGTTTACGGTAGGACGATTACAGGACTTGACAAACTCTGAGAAAATATTTAATTATAATTCAAGTCTCGATGTTAAGGAAAAATGAATTTTGGCTCAAGAACCGTGTGCAAAGGGGGGGACAAAATAGTAGAATCTGAAAATGTAATGCATGATTTTTTTTTTTTTTACACGTACAGCAAAAAAAAAAAAAGAGAGATTAAAAATATTCTCGTAACGTTTCATCCTCGTTTGTTTTGAGCTCCAAAGTGCATGTGGTTTGTACGTAATAGTCCAATAATGGTCTCTCTCTATATAAACTATTTCTACGCGTTGGTGGTTAGGAGTGGATAACCGTCATTTGTATTCAATTGGCCATTATACGGCTTGACACGAACCATGTCTATGCGTAATTGAGTGATTTATCGAACGTACCATTAGTGTGTGTGTGAGTGGGAGTGAGTGTCTGTGTGTTCCAGGCGGGAAACGAAGAAGAGCTCCTATACATCAACCCGTTCATTACCTACACTATACCTAATCAAGAGAAATAGCACCACTACTAACACAAACACTGATTGACGGTGACACTAGTAATAGTAATAACACAAGTGGAAATACAAGAACTATTAGCAGTACACTTTTAGGCTTTAGTAGCAAGCGTTTTGAAGCCTTACACAACCGCTCTGTCCGTCTGTCGACAACTTTCGACTCCGGAACTACTAGGGCTAGGAAGTTGGTTGTGGTGTCGTTGGAAACGTCTCGGTGAAACGAGTTCAAATCTATATCAACATACACATTGCAGGGGCGCTGTCAGAGATAGGGGGCAATTTATAACTTTGGACTACTTGGGCTAGGAAGGTGGTCTGACTTATAATTTTGCAACGGAACATTGATTATCCAAATAGCATGCTCGCTGCTGAAGCCTGGCGGTTGCATATATACATAGGCCCTCGATAAAAGATTACCTCCAAATTTTTTTTATTATCCGACAATGTTACTTGTACCTCTTGGCTTTTGGAGTCCACGAAATGACAAAACCATGTTCAATTAAAACAGGATACTCGTTTGGCCTCGTAGAGGAAGCCTAACTGCTCTAGACAACATGAATATTAGAGAATGTTTTGAGTTACTATTTTTGTTGATTCACAGCTTAGATACCATCCTTTATACATTTCGAAGTTGATTTTTATGTTTTGCGCCAACTGGAATATTACTCAAACTAACGTATTAATTTTTTGTTAGCATTTTTAATCTTAAAAATTACGTTATCTTTCTGAATTAACCTGTATATATATTTAGAAAAAATGCAAATAAGAATTCAATAATTCACATACCGCAAGAATAGAGAAAATAGATAAATAAATTGAGTTTAATAACAATAAAACATTTCTCTACTGAAACGTTATCTTTAAAATTTTCTGACATCCCACCTGCTACATCTATTTTCTCATTTGTGCATTTTACCTCTCACTTCGTATTTCTTTCGCTTCAGAGATCTTCAGTGTTTTCATCTACTCTTTCTTGGAAAGTCTTATCTGTCTCCCTCTCTCTCTCTCTTCTTTTTTTCCTCCTGTCTTCAAGAAAATATAAAGGTTGAAGTCTACTGCAAAACCTAGAATTATTGAAGAAGTGTTCAATTGGAGAGTCCAATTTTCCTCTACTTCTGACAGATCTTTCATTTGTCTACTTGCCTCGATATGTACTTACTTACTTTCTGTTCTTCCTCTCTTCCCATTCGATTCCTCAATATTTGAGCTTACTTCGTTCTCTATGTTCTATTCTTCCGCGTAAACCGGATAGCTTCTTTTTTTTTTTATCGAGAACGAAAAAAAGTGGTGGATAGGTGGCGCTTCATCGATTACACATTTCAAACACTAGAATTGAACAAAACAGCAAGCCACTTTTTGTACAGGAAAACGCTGCTATTCTCTTAAAGATTGTGTTTTAATTTACCTTCTTTTCTTTTCTTCTAATCTTCCTCCATTATATCTTCTTTGTTCATAAGGTAGCTTGTCCCGTAGTTAATTGACGAGAAAAATACTTCTTATAGAGTAGAGAAAATTGTCAACAACACAACTTAACCTAAATGTGTGATTAGTTAACCTGTACAATACACACGAGCGGGACTAACAGATGTATGGTTACATTGGGATTGACGGCTCTTCTCAGAGTCGGAGGGTGCTAGTTAGTTTGAGGCAACATTTGCAGTCATTGCACAGAGACTGATCACCCTTCATCATCATCATCATAGTAATTTTGTCGTGACGTACATCACATATTGCTTAGCGCTTCTAGGGCCTTTGACCTTCATTTCTTTCATCATGACGGATCCAGGCCAACATCTCCAGTACCGTTTACCAGCACAGGTACAAGGACCACCAGCATATTCCATATTAGTTAGCAGAATACAAAAGAACAAGGAAACAGCATCATATTCAAAAACCCGTTCGCCTCACACCGACAGCTCAGCACGTCAATCACCACAGTTGAAAAAGACACATGCCATTAGTGAATCAGGATCAGACACCGAGCAAAGAATGCATATCAACGATCATCAACAATTTCCGGAACTTCCACCAAAAGATTCATTTCTGTTGACTAACTTTGAGGACAAATACCGGAATCCAAAACTCCTTTTTTAACAGCTCAACAACTATCTCAATAGAGACATCATCACTCGCATTACTCCGACAAGAAACGGCATGATTATCCAGTCAACTGATCCAGACATTGCTACGAAAATACGCAACCGTCACAGCTTTGAAATCTTCGGTAAAGCAACCAACTTAGCACGTCTCACCAACAAACCACTGAAACACCCACCTCCTTCACGGAAAATACCAACCTTATCAGTCGTAACCCGCGAAGTTGAACTTACACTCACCGATGAAGAAGTAGAAATAGAACTAAAACATGAAGGACACTCCATCATTAAATGCTTACGAATTAAAACAAAAACAAGAGGAGATACGCGTAATGACTAATAAGCAGGAAACCATAGATGACCTACTTGAAACAGCGCATACATTTACAGAAAATGCTATCGTGTGGAACCAAGTCACTCATCACCACCGCTACCAGTACGTTGTGAAAAATGTCAGCAATACAACGCTCATCCGACTGGTAAATGTAGCAATGAAGCTAAATGCGGTTTTTGCACCGGACCCCACAACACTGAATCATGTCTAAACATGCAACAGCCATCGAAATGTACTATTTGCGTTGATGCACACCCTACATTTAGTTATAAATGCAAAGCTCGCCCTGCAGCAGAACCGACTAAACCAGAACTCACTGTACCGATACGGGTTCCTGAAACACAATCTCAACACAACGTACCCATAGAATCAGTCTACCAACCCATCACCATCGATCAATTTCTGAGATTCATTACAGTTACCTTACAGAATATCCGTCCATTTCAAAGACATCACACATTATTAAACAAATTCAGTACGCAGCCAGAACAATGCTCCACGTAAATTTTCAAGCAACTTATTCAGGACCATATGCTCACTTTCACTCTCATGTATTGGAAACTGAAGTCTAGAGCGTCGAGCAAAACACACCACCACCCATTCATTCTCACAATGGCTTTGGTATTTTTATTTCTTAACCTTAGATCTCTACCTCAACATAAATCATTACTTGAACAGCTCCTGCGAGAAGAAAACATCAATGACTTTCTTCTAAATGGAAACCACCTTACACCCAAACCCACATGTAAAATACCAGTCTATAGTATACTCAGGTAAGACAGTACCATTCCAGCATTAAGTGCAAACGGAGGAACAGCCGTAGGATTCACACCTACAACCGCGCATCGCCAATATCAAACCAATTTGTCAAATTTACCGGAACATATCATAAGAACATTGTATACTTCAAACAACAATATCTAACTATAGCCACAATTTACGTTTGCCCAGGATACAACATATCTCTAGATTTCTTCATTTATATCAATAATCATTTCAAACATTACATCATGATGGCAGATATAAATATACATAGCAGATCAGGACAGGAAAAAAGAAATGTCCATGACTTCATAGAATTACAAACATCAGGGACCATCCATCGTATTCCCAAACCCACCAGACCCATATCCAATACCACACCTTACGTTGTAATCACCTCATCCCAACTCCTCCCCAGATGCACAATCGAAGTACTAGATCCACTAGACAGTGACCATGTCCCCATTTAGCTCACCATCAGTTCACCTCATCACCTAAACCAAGAACCAAAACCCCCACCGCGAACAGTTCTAAGATTCGATAAAGCCGATTGGGAGAAGTACAGAGACTACATACAACAGCATACCAATTATCTCACTCAACCTGAAACTGGGGACACCCTATACACTACTCTCGACCAACTTACAAACACACTCCAGCAAGCTTCATACAAGTTCATACCAACGTCGCAAATACAACCTCATCGCCCAAAACTCCCTCCACAGTAACTTCCGTTAATCACCCGTTGTAAAGCATTATTCAGAGACTACAAACGTACACAAAATCTAGAATACTTACGCCTACATAGACAATACAGTGCACAGTCTAATGTAATTACATTAAGGCGTACAAACTTAGAGACAGTGGGTCAAGACTTGTAATACTTTAGGAGATACCACACACCCAACCAAAAATTGGAAACGGTTTAATACACTTAGAGACAAATACAGTAAAACTACATACTTTCTAATACACAACAGTGAAACCCTTCACACCGACTTAGACAAAGCAAACGCATTTGCAGAATACTTACAAGAAACCTTCAGCCCAAAACTTCCATTCGACAAATTTCGACTTCATCCAGCAGACACACTCAACCTTAACTCGCCCCATCTTCAACCTAATATCGGCCATCCTCTACCCGAGCACCCACTTACTGCACCAATCACCACCCAAGATATCACCCAGGCTATTGCACGCAAACGAAACTCCACTCCGGGCATAGATCGAATAACGTACCGTCATATCAAAGAAGCTCCAATCCAATTCCTCCAACTGCTAGCCCCGATCTTTACATTTGTACTTCGCACCGGATACGTACCTTTACCATGGAAGATATCCAAAACCTCAATGTTCCCCAAACCAAACAAACCACCTAATACTGTATCATCCTACCGCCCTATACAATTAGCTCCTACATTTAATAAAACCTTAGAAAAAATCCTTGTCACCCGACTAAATACACACCTTTACACCAAGCCGGATTCCATCCCTCATTCAGAATATATGATCAGCTTCTTCGCCTCAGTAACCTCGTCACTAATCATTATAATATCTGCTTACCTTCCTGCTTAGTCCTCTTTGATTTGGTAAAAGCCTTTGACCGAGTTTGGCACCAGCACTAATCCACAAACTTTGCTCCTTTCTTCTCCCTATCACCTACATCCGATTCATCTTTAACTTTATCTCAAATAGACTAGCTTATATTTGCATCAATTCCTCTTTCATCCCATCTTCCTACACTGTGTTGTTCCTCAAGGATCTTCTCTATCGGTCCGCCTATGTCTTATATTCGTAACAGATCTTCCACTTCTTCCTACAAACATCCACATCTTTCAATACACCGATGATACAGCTTTCCTCGCCCTAAGTAAATCCATACAACATATAAACCGTATCATGAATGAAGCAATCTGTATTTTCACATCCTGGAGCAGGAAGTGGGGACTCACTATTAACAGTACTAAAACTCAAGCCATTGTTCATCCCACCGAAGAAACGCTCCCGTGTACCCCAAAATTCTAGACAATTAAACATCTCCGTTCTTAATACACTCATCCAAACATCAAACGAAGTTACATACATAAGCCTTATAGGAGATCACCATCTTACCTGGCGCGCACACCTCAACAATATCATAAGCAAAGCATACAATAGACTGAACCTACTAAAACGCTTAACAGGTACCACATGGGAGGGGTCAAAACCGTCTACAGTCATTAACGCCTACCAGGCATTCCTAAGACCTGTATTAGCATACGGTTTCACTGCGTGGATCGCCACAAACTCAAAATTCTATCATAAATTACAAGTCCTGGAAAGGCATGCATTGAGTATCGCATATCGCGTCAAACTTCCCAGTCCCACACGAGACCTGTATGAACGTATTGATTTCCCACATTTACTTCATCATCTTGAATCACTTCGCCTAAAATTTATATCTCAGTGCTTCGAACAGAATCACCTCCTACACGATACCATACAATCTCTTGAACAGTACATATCCCGGACAGCCATCATACACACTCCACTTTCTCTACTATTCACACTGTATCAATTCACATTGCCACCAGACCACCCAGATTATGCATACCTTAAATCCTTTTACGAGCCAAACATACATCATTATATAGTACCATCATACCATGCACAGTAGCCATAAATGTACTAAAAATATAGTTCTACCCTGTCTTCATATAGTTCGGAGTAGCTCCTGAACAAGAAGAGTCATCCACTCGTCTTAAATAAATGTTTGTTTTATGACGTAAGTTGCACTTCATGTTCATACCTCATATTCAAGATCATAGATACGAACAGTATAATTATGAGCATAAGCTCATAATGTCCTAAATTAATAATGATTGGATACAAAATAAAGTATTGTATGTAAATAAGAACCCCTTAGCCCATCTGCCAATATCCAAATCCCGAAAGAATCCTTACTCTAATTTATGCCCAACATACCTTAATAAATTTCAGGAAACTCATTTTTGTATCGAATTTCAATACACAGTGAGGAACGTAACATGTTAATAGCTCGACTGATTAAACAGAAGATTATCACCAAGACATCCTGGGTTCGATTCTCCCTTTCGCCAATAATTTTCTTTTTCCCTAGGTTACTTAACGTGCTTGTTGAGACATTGCAACTTGTGTCAATATGTCATCAAATACAGAATGTATCAAAAGTCACTTTGACAGGATTGAATTGAATTGTATTTATGGCCTTTAGGCATCTAAGGCTCAGGCAGCGATAGGAAAGGAGAAAGAGTTCGGGAAGGTGTCGGCCAGGGCCTATGTTCAAGATGCCATCTTGGTGTGACTGAGGAGAAACACTGGAAAAACCTCAGTCAGCATGGTCGGCCGCTGGTATCAAACCCACGACTTCTGGAATGCTTTGTCAACGCTCTACCACTGAACTACGGCGACTCGGTACTTTGTCAGGAAAACAAAGGTGAGCTTGAAGAAAATATTTCAGCCTTGCATTCAGATATTTTGACTAATGAAGCTATTTTTAATCCTGTAGGACTACAATCTTCGTTAATGTTACCTTTGCACTATATGCACTTACAAGGAAACTGTCTCTGGTGGAACTCGCAAATTAGTAAGAAAGATAAAAAAATCATTGTATGGGCGGCAACAGCGCAAAAAGATCAGCATAAAACTTCCTCAGTGCATTTGATATGTTCAAATGAACACTTCTGTAGTCCTACGTGTAGAAATTTAGCGGAATACGAGTTACAGAACTTGAAAATTTGCGAAATTTTGTTCTGAATGCCTCCTCGTTAGGCAACACTTCATACATATTCGTGGAAGTTATGCATTTCCAGTTCACTTGCATATGAAAGGTTGCGCTAAATATAATTTGAATATTAAATTAAAGTTATTGATGGACTTGACATGTTAATTAATTGCACGTGTTGTCAAATGCGAATGTTATATCAAGAGAGGTTTCCCATCGCTTGTAAGTCTATTTCAATACTCAGGGCCTTTGAAACTTTTAGACTGGCGTACCACTAAACAGAAATTCATACTTTCGTCGTACCACCAAGTAGTACTAGAAAAGTTTCATTGCTAATCTTTAAAATTATGCTAATGATTATATTGGCAGTAATGAGTATACCGATGAGGCAGAACATTTAGTAGTGTGCTTGTCTTGTAATCAGAAGATCCCAGGAGAGATCAGCGGTGTCCTGAATGAGGTTTTCTATGATTTCTCTCGGTCACACCAGTCAAATGCTAGGATGGTACGTACCTTAGATAATACAATGAAACAGAAATATAATAAAGTAAAATTTAAAAAATTATGAACAAAAAAAAGTTTATTTATTTCGGTGAAATAGCTAAGTTCTGCGAAAAGTAATATATCACAAACGTTACTCTAAAAAATGAATACTTATTCAAATTTGGCGCGCCAGAGTTGCCTATCTGACTTGAATCGTGGCTTTGAATTTTAGAGATAAAGGTAGGTTATATGGAATCACATAAAAAAATGTCTTAGCGTGCCGGTATTGAAATATTGAACAAGTTTTGGTCAGTTTCAATTTAATAGACGATTTTACTCCCTTTTTAGGAGACTTTATTTTATATTTTTAGCTATTTTCCGTCCCCTAAACGTGCCGCCCGGGTACGCTTGCCCCCTTTTGCTTCCCATAGATCCTGCACTGCATAAACCAAGGGTTACAAGTGACATTGATGAATAAAGAGATCGGGTAACATTTAATATATAACCCAAAATATAAGTCACAATAAATAATCAAAATTATGTTATACACATTAAGGTTCAAGGTTTCTTTCTACAAAATATAACAGATTTGTGTCAGAAATATTTTGAGTAAAATATAAAAGATTACTACGAAGTTTCTTTATTCGTCAATGTCACTTTATTTCTTGACTTCTCATTCATGCTTACAAGATTGGTTCATCAAACACTCATAAACATGTATCAACAGTGATTCCACCTGGATTTTCAGTTGGGGGGGGGGGTATAAAATCAAAATTGGGAGGGAGTAAGTGGAGTTTTGCACGATTTCTATCGATTTTTTACCATAAAACTTTTAATGTTCAGAGGGTCCTCTTGATAATTTGGGGATCTGGCAGAATCACTGTGTATAAGTGCCGCTATGGGCACCTTAAAGTAATATCATAAGCACTATGAACAGTAGGTCAGTTCGTTGTATTTTATATTTTACCAATATATGTCAGGTACTTCGCAAATGTACTTTGGGAGTCCATATTGCGCCACAATACCATAAAGAAAGTTTGTATCCTTACAAGGATAGAAACGGCCTCATAATTTAAGATCTCTGGCCCCAAACTTAAAGTGGTTTCCCTATTTTCCGAGACAGAAAACCTTTGATAAATTCTGTAATTTTCGAAGGTAAAAAATTATAGAGATAAGCAAAATTGACTGATTAAAAAGCATTCAAGATGCTATATTGAATAAAAAATTAATTAAAAAAGGATTTTTAAAAAACGCGTTTTTTTTTAAAGATGGACTAAAAAGTAAAAAATAATAAATTTATAAATCGGCAAATAAAAGCGTGGGTGGTCTTAGATATTATGATTTTATGATAAGGTAAGCAAGAGCACCCACGCTTTTATTTTCCGATTCATATTTTTTTTTCCTTTTTAGTCAATCTTTACAAAACGTGTTTTTTAAAATCCTTTTTTAATAATTGTTTTATGTATAATAGATTTTGAATCCATGATGGCAACTTTTCTCAAATATTGTAATATTTTCCCAAATTACTCTTGATAATACACATTTATGCCAAATTTCGTATGTCTAGTTCAAACGGTATGGAAAGTAGAATTTTAGGTCCGCCATTTTGGATCCTAAATGGCAAATTTGGAGATATTTGATAATATTTTCGTAACCTAATAGTGATAATGT
>JAGDQP010031641.1:426-13948 GCA_022664845.1 Lepisma saccharinum
ATGCTTCGAAATCAAAATTGATCTCGGACTCATATTGATATAATCGGGTAGTGCCAACACCGAGACTGGACAAGCTTTCTAGATTTAGATGGAGAGATAAGTTAAAATTGTAATGGTTTACAATTTCAGAGAATATTAATGACATCCCAGCAAGGATGCGAATAAGTTGTTGAACAGTAAAGGGAACTCTCTTGACCCGTAAACCCCTCCTACAGCTTATTGTTTTCGATAGGCCTGCGTTATAGCAACTTCAAGCTACAGTTCCTCTATAACTTCTTCATTCTTTTCTCTGATCATGTCTGGACGGCGAAACATCTGTGATATATATCCCTCTTTCCCCCCCCCCCACTAAACTTGGCTCGGCCCCTACTAACATTTTAGGTTGACTACAGGCCTGAGTAGGTCTATATTTTCCCTCTCTCTCTACCTTAGCGATGAAATCACCCAACACAATTTTCGTATTATATTTCGGTAATCGGTCAAACAATCTTTTTAGCTCCTCGTGAAATGTATCTTTGTCGTTATCATTAGCCTGCTCGGTCGGAGCACAGACATTTATTAAAACCCTGTTGAACCTTGGGTACCTATCGTAACGTACGATGGTCTTTCGTTGATGAACTGTACGACAGAATGGTACTGTTCTTATTGAGGAATCCTGTTCCGAAATCGTGAGACTGTGTTCCTCCATAGTAGAAAGTGTATTTGCCCTGTCGAATGACATCTTGACCCTCCCACCGGACTTTTGTATCGCTATTATGTCCAGCTCGTACTTCCCGGTCTCTCGTACCGCCACCTGAAGAGCTCCTGTTTTGTATAACGATCGATCGTACATTCCACGTTCCTATCCTAATGACAACGCACTGGGTTGCGTACTAAATTAGACTAATAATGGTGCCGAACACCATGATAACTGACTCAGTTCGGGGGTCATTAAGACTGTGATGAGGGCGTATGCGAGAGGTCTAAACTATAACTAAGGCATTGCTCTTCACGATAAGAGTCCAAGCTACCGGCATGGTACCTTTTCAAAAGGCGATGGTCACCTTCTTTATCGGACTTGGCTGTAGACGAAAAAATACTGAAGAACATTTAATAAGACATTTATTATAGGTCTTTGCTAAGTATCGGAAGTACATAAGTTACATATCTAAATATTAATCGTAAACAAGAGATGCCAATACATATCGTTGGTGACGGCGTTATGAATCATGAATCAAACTGAATATGATTAACAAATACATTAAATTTAAATTAAGTTAAGCCAAGTTGAGATAAGATAAAACAAAATTTGAATAGCTAAGCTGGGCTCCAAATACCAAATTATATCGAAACAATAACAATACCATCTTAGATAATTTTAGAGTGAACAACGTACCTTTGTAATTTTAAGATGATTTATAGTTGATGGAGGATGTGATGAATGGATGAACTTTGTAAAATAAACTGTCACTTTCACTAATAATGGTTTAACCGTGTTTAACCAATTTGAAGAATTCTAAGTCCAAATAGAAGTAAAGTTTGTAGATGAATTTCAGTAATGGATATGAGTGTATAGATGGGTGCGTCTCGTCTGTTGTCTGATCTGTCCTAAGTTCTAAGAGGCTTCTGCGGTCTATCAGGTCTCTGTGCTCTCTGTGGTCTATGAGGTCTCGATTCTTGGTTTTCACTCAAATTTATATATGTTTGTTTTCGAAAGAAAGGAAGGACATTGTCTGTTTCCCGTGGGAAGATTACAATTATTCAAGGTTAAATTAAGTCATTTTCTTGGAGTACAATTGAGTAACACTTGTTCAAGGTGAAGTCTAATTCATTTTTTGGAAATTACGTTATTGGTGTCCACAATACATATTGTCTGGAAGTCACGTGGGTTTTATATAATATTTCATAGTTCTTGTGAGTCAAGGTTGAATCGAGGTATCACACGGTAGTTCGTAATTTAGGTATGTATATGAGAACGGAAATGATGTCACTGTCACATCTGTTGTACGTTGCTATGTAATTACCTTGGAGCTTTGATACAATATAGCTATAGATCATGATGCATAAACGTCGAGACAAGTCTTAGAATTAATACAATATAAATCTTAAACTGTACAAAATTAAATACACTGTTGATCAAAAATATAAGAAAGAATGAAATTAAAAATATAATATGCGGTAATACAACACTAAGGTCTTTCCTAATCCTGTTCTTGGAGCCCCCTGAAGCAGTCCCCACTGCTAAGACTTCAATTAAATAATGACGTATAATCTTTGAAAACTTATTACTCATCAATCGACAAGATTTCGAGATCGCAGTCCATTGTATTTCATAGTAATTTGTAAGTTCAAGTGCGCTATGAACTTACATTTTTGATAGTACTCTTAGATTTTGAAATATTTTGAAAAATGTTAAAAATGATTGGAGCGAGGAGCCCTCTTTACTCAGGAACTGCAAGAGATATGAATGTAGTTGAGGTTTCTTTCGATAGGTCTCGACGAGAGGAGTTCAAAGCTGCATCAGTGCTGAAACCTTGTGGTAGTCCTTAAGCAGAATCCTCCAACTAAGCCCTGCCTTACTTCTTTGATTAGGTGTCCAGAATGCCAGTGAGCAACATGGTCCGTCAAAAGGAGAGTTTTGCGCGTGTATATTGTATATGAGGTTGTGCGTGTTTGTTGTTATGCGTGTGTTTATTTTGAAGGAGATAGAACTCCATAGCGTGTGCAGTTAACAAATTCACAGTGGTCAAACTGGAAAGAGAAAAGTAGAAAGACACAAACAGAGTTTGTAGAGAGTCAGGAAAGAACCAACTTTCTGAGTTACCGAATGGAAGAGGTTTCCATTTCCAAATACTGTTTGTGGAACAAAGTGGCTTGCGAAGCAAACCGCAACTCACTTTCTGTTCCCTGTTGAGCAAACAGGATCACAACAAACTGTGCCGTCCACTCATCTCATACACACACACACAAACGGACACAGTGAGAGTGAAAGAGTGAAAGAGAGAGAGAGAGAGAGAGAGAGAGAGAGAGAGTCCACACACAGACAAACACACACACACTGGGAAACGAGTCATTCACAAGTTCCTCGAGCTTGGGAATCTCCACAAATGTGCGTGAGTTTCTCTCTGCTAAATTAAGAAGAGCGGAGAATCTTTGTGGGAAAACACCAACAGTCCAGACAACCGCAATCAACTCACTATTCAAAACATTATTTGGGGGAATCTTATCCCCTTTTCCCCATATTATCAGCTTTTATTTAATTTCTGGGAAAGAAAAAAAATCTCCTGCAGCTCTTAATAAGTGTTTGGCTCATTTTACCCCCACTCTTCGAATAACAGAAGAGCGAAGAAGTATCTTTGGACTTTAAAAGAATCAGTACATTAAAAAAAATGCTATCCTGCTGGTTACTGTATTATAACAGGGCAAATAAGAGAATATGTAATTTCAACGTAATTTCATAGAAAGAATGAGGAGTCGAGAAACTAAGGGGTACAAGGGAGAAAAACGGTTCGAAGTAATCTTTTATATCTAACCCGTAATATATGTGACACAAAACTGTCATATTTTTTTGCAAAGAAACCTTGGACCTTGTGGTGTCCATGTACAAAATATGACAATTTAATGCCACATATATTTTGGGTTATATACAAAAGATTAATTAGAAATTTTATATTCATTAATGTCAGTTGTATCCCTTGGCTTCTGAAGTAGACATATCTCACAGGACCAAGACGATACACCGACTTGTTCTTTTCTTTCATTAGACTTAACCCTTTAATCTTAGAATCTTATTATTCTGCTTCTCACTTGACCCCTTTTGAAACATTCTGCTGCCTCTACCCTAACCACGATCTCGAGGTATGTGGTCAGATCATGTGAATACCAGTGTAAACGTTAAATGCACCAGGGGTTAACAGCCTATGATTGGTATAATAGAATACTAAATACGAGAAAGAAAAGCTGAGGTGTACTCGCGGTCTAAATTTCACGGTGTGTGGTGTAATGCCCAATGTTGATATCCAGGGTTGTTCAAAGGTAATGAGCAGGAGTTCTAGTCTAGGTATCATCCATGAAACAAAAGAGTAGAGAAAATTTTACTTCAGTCATTTGTGTCAATTGCCAACTATGAGGAAGCGTTATTAATATTCCGCTTGTCCGAAAGCTGATGCAGGCAGATACGAATCCAGTTCATTTAAAACATAAACAAAAAACAAACACGAGGATGGAACATCCCCTTGAAATAAAAACAGAATAAAAGTGCTTCTTCTCCCCATATTGGACCACTCAGGATGACACATACTACCTCTAATCTTGTTAGTATGTTTTAAAACTTGACAAAAAACGATTTACATATTTTGAACACAAATTGGTATAACAAGGTAAAACCAACAACATGTCCGTTCACGATGTTGCGAGGTGAAATTCCGCCTGGGGCATAAATGTTATAGATTTAAATAGCATTACACGCGTATCTTCGAGACGGGAAAAAATTCATAGTTACTAAATCTGTCCATATAAAACAGTTTAACAAAGCAACAACACGTTTCTGTGTTAAAATTATTCTGCATATACCAGGAGGTCGTTTAGCGCGTAATTACTAAACCACCACTTATCAATAATCATGCAATTGTCCCATAGTGTTACATACTTCCCACATAGATAGCACGTGTCCATTTAGCGCCATATATGTAGAGAACCATTGATACACTAATGCAAGAACAGTTGCCTAATTAAAAGGCGCAAATTCAAATGCGCAATAGCAAACTTCGTTACGCCTTTGAGTTAGGTAACTGTTCTTGCATAAATGTATTGGTGGTCCTCTACTTATACGGCGCTAAATGAACACATGCTATCTATGCAACACTATATGAACATTTCATGTAATGGAATCTGTTATCTTTTTAATTATTCTTTTAAAGTAATTTGAGACTTAAGATAAAAAAAGAAAAAGTAGGTTTAGCAGCTGAAAATATAAATTTGACACTTCAAAGAAAATTGTAAAAAGAAACGGACTTGGGGCATAAAATCCTCACCATATATAAAACGGAAAATATGTTTGTTTGAACGCTACACAAATCTATTCCACTTTATGGATTCGAACAAAATTTGACAAACATATTCCTTAATATCTTGAATGATTAATTGTCGCATTGGAAGGTTGCCACCACACTGGACTCGTACTACTAACTATAGTAGTAGTAGTAGTAATAGTACAATTGCTATTGTTGCCAACATATTTTATTGCCCCGCACCAACAGAGGGGAAAATCAGCTAGCTGAATATAAAGACAGATAATAACATTCGTACTTAACAGCATAGAATTGAATTAATTTCATGTGCTTTAGGCATATGTGGCACAGGCCGAGATCACGAAGTGGAGAGAATGTTGGAACATAGTCGACCATATCGTTGTACTAACAGAAGCTTCGTTCCTAACTTATCCACTTTTAAGACTTAGGAATTAAATACGTTTTACTTTCAGGGTACTAGTGCTTTTTTTTCACAAACACTGCAAATATTTACGTGCGTGAACATAATACTCTACCTCGATTCACACAATGGAACTCACAGTTTGACATTTTCGTTGTTACATAATTAATTTAAGGAGTGCAATGGTAGAGAAATATAATATTGAATTAAAACAAAGAGTGCTGTTAGTTTTTGAAAGTTTCATAATAGTTTCGACATTCACAGCGGATTGAAACAAGGTGCTGCCTTGTCACCATTAAAGTTTTACTCTGCTGTTTTCTTGTTTTCGTTCAGCCTGAGTCAAAGTTGCCTAAAGACTTTAAATGAAATTCAATTCTTGTTTTCGTTGCTCATGTGGAAGTCTTGCAGAGTTTATGATGGTAGCCATGTAAGGCGAAGTTGATAATTGCGTAGCTTAGTACATCGTCTGCGCTAACAAAGTAAACCAACTCTTTATAAAGCCTAAAATGATGTTTATAAAAATCCTATACGTGCGTGCGCTATTTATAAATATTGTTAGGAAGTTTTCGATGTTGTACTTTTCGTGCTCTAGGGTGTAACGCCACGATCCCGGTCATCCCTGAAAGAAACACTGTTCAAACTCATAATGTTAACGGGGAAATAAATAAATATCTGTTTTGGCTTCCGGGTCACCGAATCAGACCAGGTCCTAAGCATTGACCCGGTAATCCGGTCCAAAACTTGACCCGTTTCAGCTTTGCTTCTAACCTTGTTATTAATACCAAGAAAGCTGAAGTTGAAAGTATAGAGAACCTTATTCTGACGATAATACTTTAACATATTATGGTTGAAAAACATGTCTTATGATCAGTCGGAACGAGATCGAGAACGGAACGCGAACGAGATATACACGAGTCGGAACGAGAGAAGACAATCAGACTACGACTCAACCGATATCATAAAAATAACGAAATCACGACGACGGTAGGCCAAGTATCTCAGATGGGGGGAAAGATAAGAATTTGTTTGATTCTGATAGATAGAGCAACTGGAGGGGAAAAGGCCGTTGGGAAGACCGAGACATCGTTGCGATAACAATATTAGAAGAGAAGGTTTTCATGATGAAAACTGGCTTGATGTTGCCCAGGAGAATCCAATGGCGAACGTTTGTTATTGCGGTGATCAACTTGCAAGTTCCACAAGCCATAGAGTTAGTTGGTTAGATCTTAATTTATAGGGATGTTTAGTAGCACAGATACAGAGAAACATACTTCAGATTTGAGTTCAATATCTTTGCTTTCATTCCGCCGATTGCGCTACTTTCAAGTATAGGAACTTGAGTACCTTATCACCGTATACGACCTAAGTTTAAACTATAACATCATTATATGTATTCTATGTTCAGTATCGAGTATAAATGCCATCTTAAGACATATATTTTACACAACGTTTTTCTTTTCTCCAAATGGTATTAATTTTATTTCACATTTACTTTGACTTTACCTACTGCTCTTCATAGATAATTTTCTTGCAGAGTTCAAAGAATCAAAATAGTTAAAAAAAATGGTGAATTAGGTTTTTACTAAATGAATTTAGTGACATTGCTTTAATTAATAGTAAATTTCAACGGTGAAGCGACATCTGTTAGGTATTCCTAGTATTATTATTTATTTATTTATTTAAAAAAAACAACTGAGATTTCTTTGGGGGTCATTTAAGCATTACTGAAGCATTCACAGGAGAGTCCTCAATCAGGGACAGAATAAAACCCCGACACATGGGGAAGCGCACGAGCTCTGGAGATGAAGATGTTCTGACTCGGTAATAATAAAAACAGGAAAGACCGATATATCACACAAGTAAGGGCGCATCAACTAAAAAGTTGCGGGGACACGCAGAGCAAGTTAATTACAACACTGGCTTCAAGCTTTTGCTTATTTTATCAGACAAGAAACGGGGGGAATCAGGAGAATGCTTACGTAAGATTTGCTTAAAAACATGTTAGTATAGATTTAAAGGTTTACAGTGTTTAAAGTGAGCCGGAACGGATCGGAACAGAGTTGCGGTAAGAAATGTAGAATCGGAACTGTGTTTCTGTAAAAAAAAAAAGTTTTATCAGATATTAAATACAGCGTAGTGTAAAATAGCAAAATTAATAACTAAGCTATTGCGGTTTCCGGAATAAAGACATATCCTCGAGAAAATCACGACTTTCGGTCAATAATAATACCGTTCCGGTAAGAGCTTTCATCCGCTTTGAACTCACTTATAACAGTTCTGTTGGACTATGAAATTACGATAAGACTCTAAAGTAAGCACAAGGGGTCAGCTTATAATTGCTTACAATGGGAAAGGACTCTAAAATGACTAAAAGTGTGTTTATGTAATACTTGAACAATCCCGTTTAAAGAAGGGGTATGAAGACTTTTGATTATCTCCGTCGTGTATGAGTGGGTCTGGCTTGTCGTCACCCTTCAAAATCAAGAGGACCTAAGTTCGATTCACGTTAGGGACACTTTGAATTTAATATTTCAGAATCTGTAAGTTCAGGCAGGCTATGCCACCATCCGATGAAAGGCAATTCATCTATCGGTTCATCTTGCCATGGAACTTTTGGTTCACGTTTATGCCTTCACGATAGAATACCAATTATCATGATCGTTGTTTGATATTTTTTTTGTCATTGAGTGAAAATGTATACCGCAGAATGATATTAAAAGCTGTTTTGTTTTAAAACAACATGCAACAATTGATTAAAAAACATCAAATAAACTATTCACTATTTAGTGATATTTCAGAAGTAGTTTTAAAATAATGTAGTTACTACTACAATTTTTCGTCCACTTCTTTGCCAAGATTCGTTTAATTTTATGCTCAGAAAATCTACATTATATATAGGACAAGAGGTGTGGTGACCGCCAACCAAGGATTATCGCAACCCCCCCCCTCCCTCAATGGGGTGCCACCTCTCCAAATCATTGAGCACACACCCAGGGATTCCGGCAGGATTTTCGGTTTGAGAGAGAGTGTAAAGTCAAAAAATATGAGGGTGTACTTGGAGTTATGCATAGTTTCTATCGATTTTTTCCGAAAAAAAAAATAAAGTTGGGGATGTCAAAAATTTGTGCGTGACGCCACCCACAGAGGGGAGAGGGGAGGATGAAGGAATCACTATACACACCCTAGCTTTAAAATTTGTACTCAATTTTGAAACTTATGATATCAACTTCGTAATGACAAGTTTGTCCTGTTCTCTTTTTACCTAACTTGCAGCAGCTAAGTTAACCGATCAATATGCTTTGAGTTTTCAAATGTTGAACTTAAACACAAAACCTACTTGTAAACTGACAATGGAACAGAAATTCAATAAAAAAAATGGCATGTTGTTTCGCTTTTACAACTAAAATGTTAGATAAATGAAAAATGGAGATATAAGGAATACAAAGAAATAGGTCATCTTTACATTTGAACCGATGTACACGGAAATATACCGATACTGTGAACCATTAGAGAGAAAATCATGTAGAACTTCACAGAAATGAGACATTTAATGTATCGGGGTATGTATGAATATTTAATAGTTATAGCAGTGCAAAATACTTATATTCTCTACTCAATTAAAAAAAAAAAGTGATATACGATAAGGTCTCTCGTCCACTGGATGCGAAAACGTGCGAATTGCGTGGGTGGACGAATACGCACGAAGTTTATTCGTCCGTAATCGTGTCAATTCTCGTGCACCACCAGCGTATTCGTCCGAATCAGTAGTTCGGAAACCATGCCACTCACAGATAACATTTGTAATCTCTATGCTTTGGAAACATCTCTCATGAAAATTAAGGCACAAAAGAAAACTGTAAAAGTGGGTAAATGAAATTTTGTTGAAAAAAGAAAACAGTTTAATGAATTTTCTTATTTGTGGAATAATTTAAAAGATGACAAGCAGTATTTTGGCTTCTTCCACATGAAACGGGATGCACTCTTTAACAATTTTCATACAATCTTAAAAACTTTAATAAAAAAATCGAAATGTTTATAAAATAATGCTATTGAATGTTAATAAAACGTCCGACGCATTCATTTCTCTTGCAACTTCCAGCAACAATTTGTTTTGCCCTTGTTACAAAGCAAAAACAATTACTGTTCCTACGAATAAATCCAAGCAGAACTGGACGCATTCGCATGTCGCAATTATACGGACGGAAACGTACGAACATTTCGCTGTCATGGACGATGTCCAACTGACACGTAGCTGTTTGAATCATTCGTCCGTTAATGCGCGTAATCGTCCGAACACGCAATTCGCAGGTTTTCGCATCCAGTGGACGAGAGGTCTAATGGCATTGTCCATTGCACCTTCTGATATTAAAAATCATTCTTTTTGTTGTTGTTGAATTGAATTACACTTTAAAAATGAAGCGTATGCGCGAACAAATGTCTAAGTGACATTTTTAAATAAAAAAATTACGAGTATATTTTTACATATAACAGGAAATCTATGAGGCATAAAATATTCATACTTTGCACGAAAACATGTTAGACTAAAGTCCGCTTTTGTGCAAAGTACGAATATTTTATGCCTCATAGTTTTCTTGTTATATATAAAAATGTACTCGTGTTTTTTTTTTTATTTTAAAATGTCACTTAGATGTTTGTTAGCGCAAACGCTTCAAATATTTTTAATTTTGATATTTTTAAAGGTATGAATAAACAACAAACACAAATATTCAGTGAACTTCACACCCAACATACTCAAAAAACTTAGTCTTGTATCATTCAGGAAAGAAACAGAAAAAATATCAAATGTTGACTTGCCAGTTTGCCCACAATTCTCCCCCGTACACAGATTCACCCCAGTTGACGATATTTCTTTTGAAGAGTTCGGATGCTTTTTGAATACTTTTTTTTTTTTCAGGAACATCTCTCGTAAACATCTTTTTAATATGTTCTGACAGACTGCTGTTGACTTATTTTCGTATATCATTCCAACATACATCAAGAAAGTGATGTAATTACAACATTGTTCTTAGGTGTCTCTAGACGAGCCTATTGCCTATTAAATTGGAGCTATGGCCTATTGTCTTAAGCCTAGTTACTCTAAAGGCATATTCCACAAAACATTTTAATCCCGAGTTAACTTAATCCACGAGTAAATTCTATAAGTCATAGATGAAGTAATTAAAAATAGAGAATTCCCATTCTCTGACTTTCTTGCCACCTGGTGTTAGTCCAAACGAACTAGAAATGACGTAATGCTAGTAAGTCATGCGCGATAATTAACTTTTAATATATTGCGGCTTCATAACGTGAATTATCAACAATGCTCAGCTCACACTTCATGCTTCTCTCGGTTTTTTAATCGAATCAAGGAAAAGAAAACATTGCATACTAGCTTGATTTCGTTTCTCGTGAACTGACACCAGACGGCGTGAAAAAAAGTGTAGATAATAGGTATTGTTATCTATAATTATTTTATTGATGATACGTAGATTAACTTGTGGATTAAGTTAACTCGGAATTTTAAATACTTTGTGAGTATCGTAACCTAATTGAAATTATGCAAGTTGCTTTCGTTAACATTGTTAGATTATATCCCAGTGTTTCGTCTATATGAAGTGGCTACGTAACCATTGCAATAACGCTTAGCTGATTCTAAAATGTTTGAATATTAAAGCGTCAATTCGTGTTATCAGTAACCGTTACCTTTAATCCTAAAACGGTAACATGAGTAAAATTTAGTAACACGACGATTTTTGTTAGATGTTTCGTAGAAGTGGTGTAGTTACCTTTCACTCTAGGTATGCCTTCATATTTCAGTCTCACTATAGTGTAGCGTAGTTGTATCACTTGTGACGCATTGTATTATTCTGCTAAACTCCATGTTCGAGAACCTAGTGCGTAAATGTTATTCTTCATTACCATTACACGTAAAATTTAGTGTCTATTTTACTAATAAGTACTTTCGGGTTCGGTTTACTTTACGATAAAGGAAGTAAAATTTACAGGAGAAAGTGATGTCACCAAAGTATGTAGGAATGTCGAAACAGAAGTTAGAGTGACTTTGGGAGTTATGATTTAGTGTTTTCAGGGATATATGTTCTTCCGCCATAGTGGGGGTGGGATCTGCGTATGTATTTAGGGCAGGAAGTGGAGATAAGCCTAACTGTTATTTATCTGTAACTGTTATAGGAGTAACAGTTATTTAAAAAACAGTTTAAAATATCACTTTATAACGGATTTATGTTGTATGGTGTTATGAATAATTGTTATTTTTCAAACCTTGTAACAGTTATAACAATTGAACGAACTGACTGTTATAAAATATCAGTTACGTTATTTAAAATTTAAAAGGGGTGTGGCCGTTGGGCTAATTTTTTTCGTAAATGAACGTAGAGTTTTGTGGGAAAGAGTTGTCTCAACAGTAGGCTTGTGCAGAGAGGTTTATGCTGATTGGTGTGTTCAAAATTCGAGGAAGATAGGGGATGCTGGTGTTGTAGCTGAAATTGATACATCGAAGTTGAGGAAAAAGAATAAAAAGGAGCGAAAGACTTGTTAGTGGACAGTGGGTGTTTGGTGAAGTGCGAAGGGGCGACCGAACGAATTTTTCCTCGGCAAGTTCCGGTAGAATGTCCCGAGCAATGAACAGGTAAGTGGTAAATTAAAAGTGTTTGCTTGAATGGAATGAGTACCAAACAGAAAGTGGTGGGGAATGTAAGGCTATGATAATATTCACGCATACAAAAATATATTTATGTATTTGGGTTCCGTGCTTGTTGGGGGGGGGGAACACCCCCCTCCCCGTCGTGGCTTACCTGTGGTGGGAGTCACTCATAAGGGGAATGTCCGCTATGCCATTCATAAGTAAGTGATGCCATTAGTATTCCTCCGCGTGTGATCAATTCATCATATTCGAATGAACTTGAGTGCGTATTTTACGAATTAATTATTCTCGTGAGGTTGTCTTACTATTTATTGGGTAGTTACATATTGGTTTGTGCGTATAGAAGTATCAGTTAGAAGCTTTTTTTTTAGGAATGAGTGGTGTACCGTAAAATATGAGTCAATAGAGTGGTATCCTTTGGTGTAGATAAAGTAAACTTTAACCGTACTTTTCATAATAGTCAACAGGTGCCACCATTAATGCCAAAATTTGTAATTCCATTTTAATACAATTTGTTGAAGTGATGATCAAGTGATTAGTACAAAATTAATCACAAATAAAACACTATGTGAACATAAATTAAAGTTACTGCACTCAAAATAAATTATGGCGTTCATCAAAAGAAGATATACCGGGATTGCATTAGCAAAGATCGACAAAGCTCTACAAAATAAAAAAATAATCCAAAAATATTGACACAAAGCAGTTTGGAATACCAAGGTACCATCCAGTCACATATCAGAAATTTTTACAATCTCAAGATAATAACCTAGAAATTACAAAAACAGTTCTAAAAATCCAACAAATATGGAATGGAATTGACTTGAGTGCTTCTGTACTGCTGCTGCACGAGCAGTTGGACTTACACATAGGGTTGCCAACTTTTGAAAATGGAAATACCGGACACCCCCAAGGAGTACGTATACTCTTAAGATTGTGACATCATCGCTCGTCAAAAATGTGAACAACCTGAGTTTCCGCCAGGATTTTCAGTTTGTGGGGGAGGGTATAAGTGAAGTTTTGTACGGTTTCCATCGATTTTTACAGCAAAAGTGTCAAGTTTGAGAGTGTGCTGTCGAGACTTTGGGGTTGTAACCCACCCACCCCACACACACACAAGGTATGACGGAAAAGTGATTACTTCACATAAAATTGAGCGATCCGGAGTTCGAATTTAATAACTTTAGTTACTTTTGAAGCATTTATTAAACTTACCTATTCCAATTTTGGTTAAGTCGGCACATGTGATTTTTGTAGTCTACCATCAATAATACATCGTACTTTAAAACAGAAAAGCAAATATAATTGGCAATATAATTATGGCATGCACAAAACATACTTGAAAAATAAGTATTACCAGCTTCGCTCTCCTCTACTCTCCATGGCTTACAGAACCGAAAAATTATTAAATTTGTATTAAAAAACTTCAAGAAATAACATTCTTGCTGCTTA
>JAGDQP010031642.1:2797-21822 GCA_022664845.1 Lepisma saccharinum
AAGTTTAAAAGCAAAGTGCAAACATATTCATCAAATAATGTTACGTATAATTAAAAATCAAGGATTGTCAATTAACATCCTCGCGTGATCAAGCATGTTGATCAACAAGGTCTAAAGTAGACATACCATATATTAGATCTTGTTCATCAACATATTTATACGCCCAAGGATTATCTAAAATCCGCGACAATATTTTAAACTTCCGAGCTGCTTTTCAAAAAGGTTTTGCGTTGATTTCAACGTTGGTATAGCCAATTGAAACAACTGTTACACCGCTTAATGAAACTACTGCACGATACCGCACTGGTTTCAATTTTCTATTCACCCACATTGGAACCATCGCAAGCGTGTTTGAATATCAGCCCTCACGAAAAAATTGTACATAGTTATTAAACACTTTTGTGTACTAAACCAAAAGAAAAATCTCATTGTTGTTACGAAGTTTAAAAGCAAACACCAAATATATTCATCAACAAATGTTACGTATTAGTGAAAATCAAAGATTGTCAAGATCCTTAGAATATCCTCGCGTGATCAAGCATGGTGATCAACATGGTCTAAAGTAAACATGCCATATATTAGATCTTATTCATCAACATATTAATGCGCTCGAGGATTATCTAAGAAGAGCGACATTTTTTAAACTTAAAAATGCTCCTTTTCAAAAAAAGTTTGAATTGTTTGCATTGTTCGTAAATAGTCAATTCAAACTCGTGTTACAACGTGCAATGAAAGTACTTAAAATAATGTCTCAACTTAAATTGACTATAAAGTCACTTTAAATGGGATAGAGTAAGTTTGAACTATAAAATATTTTACAGCTTGACACAACCTTAAAATAACATCTCAACTCAAACAGAAAATAATTGTACTAGAAGAAAAAATGTTCCTCTATTTTCAACACTGTACACTACACTATTCAAAATTAAATTTTCACTCTCCGGTGATTGACGACAATGCACACTACACTATTCACGATGAAATTTTCTCCCTGGATATATCTTCACTCTAAAATGGTCGGCGTCCGACTGAGGGGGTTACCACAGAACAGCCTGGCTTTTACAGGCAGTTGATGACGTCATGGGGAATACTCAGAATAAAAACAAAATCGGGAAAGAACCGATTTCACAGATAACAACGGGAAAACCCCGAAATGGAAACAAAATCAAGAAAGAACCCATTTGGTAGTTGATGACGTGATGGGGGAACTCGTGAAAGAACCGTTTTTGCAATTAACAACGGGGAAAACACGAAATGAAAACAAAATTGGGAAAGCTTCACTGAGCCCCAAATGTCTTGAGAACGGTAAGACCTAGAGAAATACGGTTTTCAGATTAAGCATTATTATGACAAGCTCTATTAATGAAAAAAATGGTGACCTTGAGGTCAAAGGTCAAATTTTTAACGCTCTATTTTTTTTAAACGGCAAGTAATAGCGAAAAACTTATTTCATATTCAGTATCAGAGCAACAAAACACATTTCAAAATTAATATTCTGTGACCCTAGGAATAAAGGTAAAAGGTCAAATATACAATATCTCAAAAGCGGTAAGACACATGCGGTTTTCACATTCGACCCTACCGACCCGAATAACATATAATCTGCGAGTTTCATAATTCTGCGTCTAAATTGGATAATTCGACAAAATTCGAACTGCCATATATTAGAAGCCATAGTTAGAAAGAAGTAATTTTCATATTTGATATTATCTCGACTAAAATAAATTGCCTTATAAGTTTTATTATTCTACGACCAAGGGGGCGAAGTTAGTAAACTAACTTCAAATTTAACCTTTGATCTCGAGGTCACAACTTTTTTCACAAATAGTACTTAATACTCACATACAAAATGTGAAACCAGAATTTTAATATGTCTAGCCGTTTACGAGATATACAGGGTTTAATATTTGACCTTTGACCCGAGGTCCCCACTTTTTTAGGAAATAGTACTCGATTCCCACATGCCAAGTGTGAAAACAAAATTTCAATATGTCTACCCGTTTATGAGATATACTGGGTTCAATATTTGACCTTTGACCTCAAGGTGACTACTTTTTCCACAAGTAGTACTTAATGCCTACATACCAAATGTGGAAACATAATTTTAATATATCTAGCTGTTTACGAGATATACAGGGTTTAATAATTGACCTTTGGCCTCGAGGTCACCACCTTTTTCACAAATGATATTCAATGTCCTAGTTCCAAATGTGAAAACATAATTTCAATATGTCTAGCCGTTTACGAGATATACAGCGTTAAATATTTAACCTTTGACCTCGAGGTCCCCAATTTTCTAACAAATAGTATTCAGTGTCCTAGTTCCAAATGTGAAAACAAAATTTTAATATGTCTAGCCGTTTACAAAATATATTTGACCTTTGCCTTGGTTATAGGGTGTGGTTTAGAAACTAACTTGAAATTTCTGTTATAATCTCTGCTATGTTAAATAAGGGTTACAAAATAAGCTTCGTATCCTTTCACGAATTTATGCACTGGTCTAATCTCTGCTATGTTAAATAGGGGTTGGAAATTGGTGCCGTATTATTTTATAAATAGGGAATCGATCGTAGCCTCCATAAGGGTTGAAAAAGAGCTTCGTACCCTTTTATAAAATCTCTGCTATATTTAAATAGGGGATAAATCGTAGCCTTGTGCACTATATGGGGTGTAAACTCTGCTATATTAAATAGGGGTCGTAGCCTTTCATAGTGTTGAAGAGCGTCTGCTATATTAAACAAGCGTTGAAAAAAAAGGTGCCGTATTCGTTTCTGAAATTTCTACTATGTTAAATAAGGGTCGGAAAAATGTGTTCGTAGTCTTTTATAAATAGGGGATGCGAAATATGCTCGTAGCCTTTCACGAAGGGGATGAGGAAATATGCTCATAGCCTTTTATACATTATGAACAAACACGGCGACTCAGCGTATTGTACAGCCCTGGAAAATGGACACCTTTCTTGATAGAAAGTACAGGGAAAGTAGTGCAATTCCTCTCAAAGTGAGGTCAAGTTACGGAACTACTTGCTCGTAGTTTTTATACATTGTGAACAAACTCGGCGACATAGCGTATCGTACAGCCCTGGAAAATGAACTCCTTGCTATCAGCCAGGTACGGGGAAAGTAGTGCAATTCCTCACAAAGTGAGGTCAAGTGACGGTATTACTACTGGTTGTGGAAGTTCAGTTACACCGTGAACGTGCGGAAGGACAGAGTGAACATGGGACCTCCACAGAGCGTCATAAGGGCGTGTATGCTGTACGAGTTCAAACTGGGGTCAAACGCAGCTGCAGCGGGGCGGAAGATATGCCAGGTCTTTGGTGGGGATGTCGTGACTACGCGGACTGTGCAGCGGTGGTTTACCAAGTTTAAGGACGGTGACGAAACACTCGAAGAAGCACCACGTGCAGGAAGACCAGCACAGATACCAAATGAAGATCTTCAGGCAACAATTTAGGCGAACAGTGGCCAGACATGTGAGGAACTGGGACTACAATTCAGTGTGAGTGGTGAAACCATTCGGCAGCACCTCCATCAACTTGGGAAGTACTACAAGTTGGATCCCACATGATTTGACTCCGGGACAGAAGGCAACGCGAGCAGACACCTGTGTATCTTTGCTGTCTCGTCTGAGGAAAGAGCCATTTCTGGAGAGAAGTGGGTCCATGGTGCCGTTATCATTGGTTAGCATCGCATGAACCGGTTCCAAAACAGTCGAAACCAGCACTGCACCAGAAGAAGGTGTGTCTTTGTGTGTTTGGTGCACCTGTGGGTTTGGTGGACTGCTCGCGGCATCGTGCATCGGGAACTGCTACCAGCTGGTCAGAGCATCAATGCAACTGTGTGCTGTCAGCAGTTGAGCCGTGTTCAAGAAATACTCAAAACTCTGGAGGCAGCACTTCAAAATCACAAAGGGGTCCTTCTGTTACAGGACAACGCTAAGCCCCACGTGGTTAGCATGACATGCGAGACCATTCGACGCCTTGGATGGGAAACACTATTGCATTTGCCATACTCCCCGGACATTGCACCATCCGATTTTCACCTGTTCCATTCCTTGGACAATCACCTTAGAGGACGCCAGTTCAAATCCCTAGTAGAAGTGCAAAATGCACTTGATACCTTCTTCGCTTCACGGCGCACCAAGTTCTACCGCGATGGAATCCATGGCCTTCCAGAACGTTGGCAGAAGGTCGTCGATGCTGATGGGGACTATTTTTGATCTTCCAGGTACGTCTTAGGTGACATATCGATGTTCGAAGGTTGTGGGTGAAAAAGCGACAGAACTTTCTTGCATACCTTTATAAGTGTTTTGGATCAGTTCCTTCCAATTTAAATTTCTATACGCCTCTCGCGCCATAGATTACCAGCAATTGAAGATTGTTTTGTTCTCCGTTCAACAGTAGTTCCATGAAGTGTGTTTCGGCGTTAATCCAACTTTCGAAGATATTCTATTCATTATTGGAATAAACTCAAAACAAATTTTCGCAAGAATACGATATTGCAACACTATAAACAATCTACAAAATAGTATCATAGCAGAAAATTAATCTACCAAAGAACCGTTCCTCTCAAACGATTCCATCCAGTGACTTTCGGTACTATTGGGATTGCTTGATTTCGACGTTATTCCACTCGATGTTAGAGATGGTATCAAACGAGACGAGACGAGACTTGCATCAGTCTCGTTCACGTCTCGAATTTTTAGGACTTTCTTGGTCTTGGTCTCGGTCTCGATATGAAAATTCTGGTCTTGGTCTCCGTCTCGATTGTAAACCTTAGACTGGTCTCGTCTCGAGTCTCGACACGTTAGTCTTGGTCTTGTCTCGGTCTCGTCTCGAGAGTCTCGAAAGACGATTGAATTAAAAAAGTTGCTATACCTAGACTTGTTAGAAATAGGTATGAAAACTTTTCGATTTCAGTACAAGAACAGGAATATTAATATGATATTAACATAGTTTATTTCATTGTTAATTTGGGGGTTAGATTAGAATTAATATTCTGAAATAGAGAGAAAAAACATTAAAATTTTAAAGTAATATAAAGCTTCAGCTAGGATGTATAAAATACCAATAAGCGAGATACATGAAAGTATTTCTATTATGGAAACGGATCTATGTTATACCACAAATTGCGAAATTTGTACGAAAGCTGTTACGTTAAAAATTTAAAAAATGCATTTTAGACGACATTTTCTACCAGATTTATAGAAATAAATGAACGTACACTGTTAAAGATTTCCGAAATATTCCTGATAAAAGCTAGGCGTCAATAGCTACCTGTGAATTTTCAGTAATTTGGCTAATAAAAGGCATCCATCATGCAGTTCTCAGGAATGTTGGGAGAACGAAAATAACAAAAGAAGTCTAAAGATCTGAACACTGGTTTCTTAGTCAAAAGTCCAGCGTCGTAATGACTGCTCTAAAATTCTATTTAAAAGAAAACAGTATAGAGTGTTGGAATTATGTTGGCTCAATCCCGAAAATATAAACTAAGTTGCTCCCATGACTTACGCCACATTTTAATCATTTATGTAATAATTGTCAATTAGGGTTTGGAATTTCAATTCACTCAAAACATGTCTCATTTCTACCAAAATCAGAACTACTCTTGATCAACATTGCATGCCAGCTACGATAAGAAACAGTTTTCTCATTCTGCACATGCGCAGAACTGAAAACAAGAAATATCCAGATAATCATACGAAAAGTCCCTGAGATTTCCTCCATTACAGTGAAACAACAAGAAATACTACCCGTATACTTTCTAGAAACATGAACAAAATTTCAGCAATGTACAGTACATGACAAAAATTTTACTTATTGTGAACTTTTGTACAAGGAAATAATAAAAAACAAAGAAATTGAAAATAGCATTTACCGAACTCCACAGCCACACAAATCAATTAGTTTACAATACTGCTTCCGATTGATTAAAAGAACCAATTCATAGGTATTGAAGTGTGTTCCCCGTAGCGCCACTTTCAAATAACGTATTGAAAATCTTATAAACACTTTGGTATCTCAAATAAGCCGTTATTAGATTAAAATGTCATTCCAATAATCCTAGCAAAGTATAGCTTAATAAGTTAAAAAAATAACTTTACTTTGTCTAAGGCATACATACTATGTACAATCTTATATCCCCTCTTTGTTCGTATATCGACAATTTTCGGCTCAGAAATACTAGGGCTACGAAGGTGTTTGAGTTGGTGTTCGGGAGGCCTCGGTGAAACTTCACTAACGTCATATAGATAATCCACGTTTGACGCTCGCTCCGCCTCACTTTATTTCTATAAAAACAATACTGTTTTTATCGAATGTACAGGTATATTTACGTGATAGGTTGTTGAAAATTCTGCATAAACTTAGCAGTTCCTAATGAAAACTTAGCACACCATTTTGATTTCAGCAAGAAGTGCTGGGAAGCCTTATACAATCGCTTTTTCTCTCTGTCGACAACTTTCAAATCAGGAACTTCCAGGGCTACGAAGATAGTTCAGGTGTCCCTGGACTGACGTCCGACTTGCTCGTTTACATATACGTAGACTAATATATTGTCTCCATCTTTTCTAAGGTACGAGTTTAGTATAGCAAAAATCTTACCATTTTTTATAATTACAATTAACAAATGGGATAAGAAAAGATCTATATTACAATTTAGACAGCTTTACAGTCTTAACGGGATCAGTCTAACAGAGGCTGATATAAATGGGAGAATGTCAACAGAACTAAAACACTATCAGCAGGAGAAAGCATGGGGTTGAAAATTAACAGAAGAAAAAAAAATCTGTATTTATCCGATTCGGAAACTATCTCCAACACTGTTTGTCGTTCATAACAGACTACGTGTATGACTTATAGTCATATGTTTAAACTTTAATATAGCATGTTCAATAAAATTTATCTGAATGAAACTGATTGTCACGAGACTTCTAGTATGTAACAACATCAACAAAAGCATTAAATTAATATGATCGACAATCTTGAAAATAAAGCTTACAGTCTCGATCGAGGCAAGAGTTTCGAAGTATAAGTCTCAGTCCTGGTCTCGTCTCGAGTAAGTCTTGATACATAGAGTCTCGGTCTCGTCTCGATTTTTGAACCTTAGTCTCGTTCTCGGTCTTGGTCTCGAATTCGAGACGAGATCAAAACCACTTCCGGTCTCGATATTATGCCTACTCGATTTTATTTCCGTGCTACTCCGAGACCCAGTCAACGCTCTTCGGGTTTATTCCATTCGGTCTTATTCCTATCTGTTTTACTCTGATCGCTGCATTTCATTTCGATGTTTTTCCAATCTAATTTATTCTTGCGGTGTTATTCCGATCGAAACATTTCCTTTTGATATTATTCCTTTCTGCTTTCATTCAATCGATCCCTATCTTCGATTCTATTCCAGTATTAATTATTCCTTTCAGTTTCATTCCGCTCGCTGCATTTCCATTCGGTGTTATTCCATCAGATACGTCTCGTCGTTAATCCAATTTCGGACTTATTCCATTCGGTGTTATGCTAACGTCTCACAATAACTAGTTTGCATAATCATACAGGCTAGGGGGTCTCTAAACATCCTTTTAGTTTATAAATAAGGAAAACACTCCAATAATTACATTAAAGCAATAAGTAACTATAGACAAATGAAAATACGGCCCTTAGCTTATCTGCTTAGATCTTATAACTTAAAATTGTAACTTAACGAAGCCTGTTTGAAATGATGAGCATAACCATGGCCAGTAATGAAAATCGCGTTTCATGTGCAAACGTCACGAAGGAAACAATAAGCAACTTGTCCTGAACATTATTTTTAAATTTCGTTAAAATAAGATCTTAGGAAGCGCTAATAATTAGGCATAACCACAGTACAAATTTCAGCATCGATAACACCAATAAGTTAAATATTTTATTGAAAACCAGAGCTTACAATACTCATTTTTGGTCTCTATAAAAATAAAACCTTTCAATGGAGGTAGGTTAAGCCTGTAGCCTGCTCTGGACTACCCAAGTCGTCAAACCGACCAATTTTATTTACTTGAATATCTGTGTAAGTTGTTGTCTATTAAATGTAATGTCAGAAACAATGAAGTATAACTCAACGTATTTACAAACCGTTAAATTAATTTCTTTTTGTGTTTAGACTTACTTTCCCTTTGCTGTTTGTTCTTCACATGCTCATGCATAACCTGCGCAGACATAATGAACTATTTGTGCTGCCATCTATAAAGCAACGTATAACTACGTTCCCATATATTTGTTTTTTGCAGGAGGGATTTTTTCAGGAAGAGCCAAGGAAGAAACAGTGTAGTGAACTGAAGTGTGGTTAAATTGCGACAGTGTTTTAATGCACATTGGACATATTACACTTACATACATTTCACACACACACGCACATCATTTTATTTACATTTTTCTTTCACGAATACTTGTTGTACTGTTGTGATTTTTCGCTCTGCAATGCATCCTGTATACGTCGTTTAACTATTTATAACTTCGTATTTTTATTCTTAAAGTCCACCAATTAGTGGTGGCGGCCATGAATCACAAATACTATACTATTTTTCCTATTCTGTACTTTTCACTTATTTAACATCTTTTATTACTCAATATCAAACTTTTGCACTTAGATCTTTATCACTTTCATTTTATCTATATCACAATATTATTAGAGAAAATCTGCCTCTTCAAAAAGACATTTTAAAGGTATAATAATGTCAACGCTCTTTTAGAACTTCGTAAATATGTTACCATGAAGTATCCTGAATTTTGCTGTAGTACCCTCCAGTGCTGTAGTACCAGAATTTTTACAAGGGATACCCTGCGATTTTTTTTAGTTTCTGAATCTTTAATAATCAGAGATCACACTGCAAAACTGGTTAACATTTTTCGGTGTCACAGGGCGACCACCACTTTTAGTTATGTTAAATCAACAAATCATTTGGCGTTGATCTTGGTGATTCAACACAATGGACATTTTCATACTAGCACAATCCGAATCATGAGAATTCCCGAAGTCACACGTTTGTTGCGTTGATTTAACACAAAAGTGGTCACTCTAGGACACCGAAAATATAGTCTTCTACACAAATATTTTATGGAGGGATTGTTTCCATAATTTATTATTTGAATGCGTTAAATATAAGGATGAAATAACTTAATTTCTGTAAAAGAATCACCTCAAAATGCTACCAGTGAAGCCATAATTAACTAGCAACTAGCTACAGCTTTATTTTTTGTTTAAACAATCAGTGATATTTGGTTTCTTTTTCGTGAAAAAATGAAACATGACTTCTTGTCTTCCCATACCCCACTACAGAATATTTTGACTGCAGCCAAAAAAATATGTCCCGTAAGGCAGCGCATTCGTACTCACAAACAATAAAATATTTAGTTATTTTTGTAATCTGTGATGAGCAATAAATCTAAAATCTAAAATCAGTGATATCAAAATATTCAAAGGAATTTCGTAAGACTGACTTCAAACGGTCACTGCTAGCCTCGCAATAAATGTCCTATTAACATGGCACAAAGAAGGATTTATTCCCTAGGCATACACCTTCGAACACACCCACCCCCAAGCGCCAAATTGACAGAAGAAACAAATATAACAAAAAAAATCCATTTTCATTGGTCAATTAATTTATCAAGAAAGATGCCTGTTTTTTTTTTTAATTTCAAAATGGGGTAATTATTGTTCCTAAACACTAGTACAAGCAGCATGGGTTGTGTAGCTTGTGTGTGTTTGAGTGCAGTGCCGGCTCTACGGGGGCAAAAGGGGGCAACCTCTCCGGGCAGTACGCTTAGTGGGTGGCAAGCAGCTAAAAATAAAATATAAAAGCTCCTTAAAAAGGAAGCAAAACCGCATATTAAATTGAACTATACCTAAACGTGTTCAAAATTTCAATACCTGCGCGCTAAGATCTTTTCATTTGATTCGGTATCTTCATCTCTAAAATCCAAAATCGCGATTCAAGTAAATAACAGGTCAACTGCCTTACTAGTGTTTGTAATAGCGATGCCACGATAGGCTCCCGAGAAGATAACAAAAGTACACTACGTGATGTGAAACAATATTGTGGCCTTCACGTGGGCTGGTTGTGTGTTTTGGTTAAGATCGATGGAAAGAGCGCCAAATTTAACTTTGGGGATAACCCCATAGGAACATTTTTAAATTGGGCACTGTGTCAATGTTTGTGTGTGGGGGGAAGTGTCTATGTGTGTATGTGAATAGAGGGAGAGAGAGAGAGAGTTTGAGGACCAAGATCAAAATAGCAACAACAAGTACTGAAGAATGAACAATTCAAAACATATTCGACAAACTTTTTTTGAAAGGCAAAATAACCATGAGTTACAACTGATAATATTATTACTTTAGGGAGGGAGCGCGAAGATTTTTAATTATGACCCTTAGTCATCTAAGGATCAGGCCGGGATATGGGAGGGGTAAGGATTCGGGAAGCTGTCGGGCCGAGGCCTATGTTGAAACCAAAATGGGAATAAGGACGAAATGTATCTGGTGGAATAACACCGAACGGAAATGAAGGGATGAGAACGTAACCGAAAGGAATAAGTCCGATTGGAATAAATTCGAAAGAAAATGTCATCTCGGAATTTGCTTTTTGTGACTGAGGAAAAACCCTGGAAAAACTAGTCAGGATGGTCCGTTGTGATATCGAACTCAGGACCTCCCTAATTCTATGCAAACGCTCTACCGCTGAACTACATATGATATATTTTAAGTCTATCTTGTCTAATGTTTCTGGCTATGTTCTTTAACCGAATATTTCTTAGCATTCCCAATATTGATTTTTGAAATGGCAAACTTCAATGATCGGCAGAGCAATGACGTTAAATAAAACTTTGTATTCGTTTTCCCCGTTTAAGCCAGAAAAAAGTAGGCATGTCGAAATTGCTCAATAAACTGTTAATTTTCCGGTCAAGGAAATAGAAGAAGTTCTTAGTATTGCCGAATCATGAAATTAAAATGTCTCCCGACAAAAGGATAAAAAATATATTTTTAATTTGTACCGAGCCGCCGTAGCTCAGTGACAGAGCGCTGACATAGCGGGAGATCGTGGGTTCGATCTTAACGGCCGACCATCCTGATTGAGGTTTTTCTAGGATTTTTCTTCAGTAAAATCAGGCAAATGTCGAGATGACACCTTCAACATAGACCTTGGCCAACACCTTTCCGAATCCTTTCTCGCCCCCTTAGATGCCTAAAGGCAATAAATAAAATACTTTGAAAGGGAGGAAGAGTTCGTAGGCCAGACCACTCTCATTAGCTGTGGACTTTAATAAACAAAATGAAGCAGGGATGGAAGGTGTGTACGAGATTGTGTGTATACATAATTTTGCTTGCAAATCCTTCTTTCAAATATTATTGATTTGTTACACGAAGAAACGTTACTAATGTCAAGAAGAGCAAATTTTTCTATTGTAGAAAAGAGACGAGGCCGCCAATAATATTATACGTATAGTCAGAACAAGGAACTATGCTTTCTGTTTTATTAAAAAGGTGGCGTCAAGCCATTCAAGAGAAACTTTCTGAAGATCGTAGTCGTTTGCGTTCCTGTGTATATTTAGCTTGGATTTTTCTATCTTCAACAATGGATCAACGTCCTAATAAATGAATTAAATGGGCGTTGGCTTCAAATACTCTGTTTCTGTCAACGGTCATGGCTTAGCTTAGGGACTTATCTAAATGTATCCTTGTTAGCATAATCAGGGACAAAACTATGGTTTATCAGGATGGGGTGAAACTCCGCCCCAAAAACCTATTGAGTTGAAAAAAATCTAATAAAAAATAATTTAAAATGTTGCTTCTTTTCATCGTTATGAAATGTAATTTCAACAATTAGAATAATGTAAAGAGAAAATAACATGCATAGATGTTATTTCCAAACTATCTCCAACACCTTTGGAGAATTCAGAAACATGTCCTCTGTTAACTTTTGGAATTTCATAGTAACTACAGTTAGTTATGTGCAAAAACAGGAAAAATTGCACGCCAGAAAATCAACTTTTCATTTATAGTTTATGCGCGTGTTAGAAAAGAAATCTCCTCTGATATTTTGGGGCACCTATCATTACTTGTTTATTCCTGAACAGCTAAAATGTTAGTTTCCATGGCAAATATATATTTAGAATATTAGTATCTCCACAATAATATAACTCTCTACAACAAAATCTAATTGCATATTTGTATGCTTTATCGATTCCATCTTGCGACCAACGTCATAAAATGCGTTACATGGGAGAATACGTTACATGCGTTATATTGGAGCGTAAAACACATTTCTTGTTGCATCTATATCTACCCTAATCGTACTTTTATAACATATATTTTACTAGAAAACAAGTATAGGCCTAGACGTGTATGTTTTATGTAGGTTAATATATTATAAATATAATAAACCTGTTTACACAGCTTCATTTTGAAGAAAGGAAATTGTGTGAATAGATATAAATTTATTTGGTATGTTGTTTATTGCATTATATTCCAATAAAATAATTCCCAAATTATTATAATTATTTCTGAATATATTTAGAGGTTTTTTATACGTCGAAAACAGGTATGAATATCATTCAAATTTATTTCAATGAACTGGAATAAATATAGAATGCTTTTGTATGCTATAAAAGTATGCCATGGTTAGAGTAGCTTATTTTATGATACTCGGGTCATGCCGTGTGAAATTAACCAGCACGAGTTCCTCGACCATTTTGAATTTTCTCGTTAGTGCGCAGCACAAGCCAATTTGTATTTTATTTTAGTTAGTAGGCAGTTGAAATCTAGGCTTAGTTTTCTTTACTGCGGCAGGCAAAAATAGAAGTTGGCAAGGGTTTAGGGAAAAGGCCACTGCTGTCTTCTCATTAAAAATAGAAGGTTCTGGTTTTCATTGGTTTAAAGAAGATGCTTTGGGATTATTGAAAATGAATAAAAAAATTTAAAAATATTTTTGATATCTGGACTTAAGGGGCTCATGATTCGCCCTTACTTACGAGTAAAATCCTTGTTCTTATGGATCATTTAAGGCTGCTTGGGTCTGAAACAACAAGTGGCAAATTTTTATTTAAGAACTATGCTTCGTATAGATTCCGGAGATGTAAGAAGTTTTGGTTTTTGCCCCTTCCTAGCATTTTTTGGCCTCAAATTTGAGAAATATCTAAATTTCGGCAATTTTAAGGTCAAATTTCCGAAAAGGGGAGCAGATAGAAAATTATTGTTTTGCCAGCAATGCTTCTACTAGAACTGAACAAAACCTGTAAATTTTGTTTTGTGGTTCGAAGTGATATGGAGGTTATAGGCAGTGAAAGTTAGGCAATCGGAAATACAGTAATAATGACCTAAATTCAAGTTTTCTATTCTTATTTAATTCATTTTATTTTGACCAAGTAGATCTCATAATATACAGTTTATCTTAAACTACCAATGTAACTAACATTTTTTATTTTCAAAATTTATAAGGGATTGTTTACATTTATATATGCAATGCGACCTGAGATGAAGGAATACACAAGGCGGACATAGTTAGCAGGTAACTGGAACATTGACATAGAATGCAATAATTTGAAGTAACCAATTATGTCGTCCCGAAAGTCCTGAATTTCTTTCCCAAACGAGGTATTTAATCGATGGATGGGAATAGTGGTCTCAATGTCTCTCACTTACTCCCCAGCAATCGGTTCAGCAACAAAATGGACCACGGTAGAGTAGTCGCTGCTCTCGTAGATTGGCAGTCTACAGTGTTTAATTATAGCAACTGCCCTCAGTGATACATAAGCAATACTAGTGTTTAAAATGTTCTTCATTCCACTGTTGATTGTCGTGTATTGGCATTTTACAGTTTTATGAAGGTTTCTAAGAATGTGTTAGTCTTCAGAGAATGGAATTTCTAAGGTGCTGGTGCGGAGAATGAAACAGAATTTGAACTAAACTTAATATTGACTGGTCCAAAAACTATTCATTTCTAAAAACAGAATAAATTACAGTGCTCACTTTGTCCTTCGTATTTTATTGTTTCTGGTGGAAGTGACAAGAAAAGACCGCGCCAACACTGCAACACATATAACTTCCATTATTTATTCGACTTTGAAGTTGCAGAGGAAGGTGATTATTTTACCTTGCATGGAAGTGTAGAACATGGAAAGTGGTAGCGCATATATTATTCGGTTGAACATAGTGAAAGTTATCTACTGAGGACTATTGGAACAATTTATTCTCTCAGTTATTTTCCGAATCGAAAATGTTCTTAAAATATTCGTGTGGAGTTACAAATTCAAGGAAAATGTTCTTATCAATACCAGGTCCATACTTAAAGACTTATCACTTGAGAAGCTGGATAACTCGGTACTGGTATAATATTTTGTTTCTTTGGATAGATCCAATAAAAGGCACATCTAAACATTTCAGCTGAAATGCGCTATTTTATCGTTCAGTTGTTCCTAAGAAACTTCTCTAGTTTTAGAGCAGCGGCAGCGAAACATCTGATTCCGATACTGCAGCTATTATAGTTTTAGAAAGGAATAAGATAATAATCAAGGTTAATGCCTTGTTGTAGATAAATAAGCTACAATAATACCGATTTCAATTTTAAAAAAAACAACACTTGCAGCCCTGTTCAGATTACGCCCATGCTTTTGACGAAACCTTCGTTGTCAGTACTCTGACAATTCTCAGACCTCCAAGGGAGCAGAAGTATGAGTCTCTTCTGTCCGCCAATCATAAATCTGTCCTAAATTGCACGTAACTTTCCTACGCAACACTTTTCTTGTTGCTTTCTCTTCTTCCCTGAGTTATATTTCTTTAAATTCCCTTCATGAATACCTTCACTTACTGTACCTGCTTGTTTTCTTGGACCCTATTACTATTGTTATTAATACTTCCCCCGCTGTTTGCTTAAAACCGTATCTCGTTCATAAACCTCTTACGACTCACTGCTACCAGCTGCATCACCGTTCAATTTTAACTCCTTTTCAATACAGCTGTAACAGAAACGAAAGCGGAAGGCAATAAAAGATGAAAAGAAAAGTAAATGGACAAAGCATAAAAGGTATTCAGGGAGTATAGTAATACTTTACTCTATGATTTAACATTTAGTTTCTATTTAACTTGTATTTATGGGCTAGATAGGCAGATTATACGCTACTGTCCCACAGACATGGCATGGCTTGATCATAGCTGCCTGTCTGGCCCATGAATGTAAGTGAAATAAAACACTAAACAATAGACTCCCGGAATACATATTTCGTGACTGTGCATATACAATTAGCTATGCAATGGTAATACACAGACACATATGCTAACATAAATTATGATGTAATATTTTGGTACCATTAAATTATAGCTGGTGATGAGCGAGTCGAGTGGAGACAGTAAAAGACAACAGACGTGGCTGTAGAACAATGCATAACTGTGAATACCATTCATTGTTCTGTTGTTACAATTATGCCGAAATATTGCATTACGTTCTGGGTAATTCCCCGAATAGCTCGAATCGGTGACGACAGAACACTGCAGTTGGATACTTTGACAGTTGCTTTGTCGATGTGAAAATACATATTTCGATATTAATAATAATTAAACTGTTCCTTTAGGTAAATTTGTCTTGTTTTATTTCCTGGCTATTCGTATGAACATAAACCAATTGTCAACTGCACAAACTAATGAAACCAAGGATGGACGGATCAGCGCTAAGTTGTCTAATATTTGACGCCACAAATCTTTGTTTCTGGAAAGGATTGCATGAGACAGGATTTTTTTAAAATATATGCATTGCTCTAATACTATTCTAATTCCTTTCTATTTTTACATTCTCTTGTTTAGTTCACGATAGTTCGTGATGTTCTCAAATCTTGCGACGTTAATTTAACTCATCCCCAGACATCACAAAATGATGTCAGTTTGCACGGCGACGTAAACCGGGTGACAACACAGTATTCTCTTGCTGCTTTAATATATTTCTTTAGATTTATAAATTTTAAAACATTTGTTAATATTTTTATAATATGGACATTTCATCATAGATAAATACAGCCTGCAACGATATTGGTTTTTGTTAGTTGCAGAACGCTTTAGAGAATGAGTCACAAAACATTAGATTGACAAAAGTTATCCAAACACCAAAAATAACTCGGAAAAATAATGAAAGAGCTTTTAAAGGCATTATTTTTTTAAGCAGGAAAAGCAAGAGGCGCAACATTTCAAGAAATTATAAAGTGACTTTATATGAGAGCGCGCGGCATGCTTTGCTTTTAAGTCATGCATAAACAAAATTAGTTTTACTTCTTAGTACGATTTGTTTAAGAAAGAAATGGTTTGAAAAGTTTATTATTTTGATTCTTGAAAATATAAATATTATTAACAAAGAAAAAATCTTATTATTTTTGTTTCTTATTAACATAAATGTCGGCTAAGTTATTTCCAACGAATGTAACTCCCATTCACCTAGGTTAATAATGTAAGGCTAGTGCACAAGAAACGTAGCTTCATAACTCAACGTAACGCAAGCATACTCTATCCACTTTACAAACAACTCAACATGTTTACGGCAGAACAATGAGATCCAAGACAATTGCGAATGGCCTCTGGATTGATTTTCGAACAAAAGTTTACAATTGATTATAAAATTACGGAATTTCAACCTGCTTTGAAAAATAATGAAAAAAATGCTTTGAGTTCTTTTTTCTTTTCATCTTATCTGTTGGTTTTCGTTGTTGACGGTATGTAAAATAGGGAGAATGGGATATATGAAACAAAGCCTTTTTTACGTATACTTTACAACATAGGTTCCCAAACTGGGATCCGTGGGAATGTTTCAAGGTGTCAGAATACACTTTTGCGATAAAGCAATACCTTTATTTATTTCCTTTTTATATTTATTGATCAACTTTTTATTTTCATTCTTTAAGAAGTATTATATCCGCGGTGCTTTATTCGGTAGCATGTTCTATCCAATGAAAGCATGAAACCACCAAAACTATCTCGACATATGCAGACAGAACTTCGAGATTATATTTTTAAAAATCCACGATTATTTTAAATCGATAGCTGATGTGTTGTTGGGTGCACATAGTCAGTATTCGCAATAACAAAAGTGCCGTTCGAGCTTCATATGAAGTGTGTTAGCTCATCGCCGAAAAGGGAAAGCCTCATAAAACTTGCACGGAATTAATGAAACCTGCTCTGTTGATGGCCTCGTCAATTCTGGGTGAGAAAGTCCTTGAGTTCAATTTCATTCTGAAAAGTAAGGATAGATCAATTGGTCCAAAATGTTAGGAAGATAAACAAAATGAAAAAATGTTAATCTTTTACTCTCCAGTTAGACGAAAGTACTGACGTTGTGAATAACGCGAATTTAATTGCTTTCATTTGTTTCAATTATGACAATATATTCCATGTAATCTCTTTTAGTAAACCTCTACCATCACATACCACAGCAACAGAATCTTTTCAGATTGTGAACAGGTTTCTGGTTAGCAATCGTATCAATTTGAATAAATATGAGAGCAGCGACGGAGCAAGATCGATGTCTAAACAAATGGACTGATTACTAAGTTAAAAACTGCAGCATTTGCAATGTGGGTTCTTTTCTGTATCCACTGACAGGCATTAGAAGTAAAAGAGATGTTATTAAAACTCCCTTGACGACGTAGTTCGGGCTATGAATTATATTAAATCGCCTTTTGAATTCTCGGTTGTTTGGTATAATCTGTGAAGAAATGGGGAGTAGCCATAAGTGATTGAGGAGTACAGGGAGATAACCCTTATAAATAAGGAGATAAGTGCATGAAAGGTGATTTCTAGAGATTCTCCCATTTACTCCCATGTATTTCATATTCTTAAAACCTCCATAATTTTGTGATTCTCTGCGCTTTTCGATGGGAGCTTTCTATAGAAACTCCTCACAGAATAATGTTGAGGGAATTTTAGAAAGATAAAACACAACTCTAAAGTTCGAAGTAAAAATAATAACTCTTAAATTTAATAAACCACTTCTATAAATATATGCTTGAACAACCTTTCGGTTTCGCTTCGATTGCTTCATTTCTATTTGGTGTTATTCCTATAGGCTTTATTCCATCAGAAAATTATAAAATTGAAAATAGTGTAAGGGAACCGGTCATCGGACATACACTTGTAGTTGGCAATTTTTACATAAATATCATTGGAACAAATGTTTAAAAAATATATATCTAGGTTTCGAACAGCTTTAACTTGATATTTGAGTTCTACCAGCTATCGAAAGTGAGATCTTACAGATCACCTAGAAAATAAAAGACATGGCACTCCTACTTAGCTTAGAAGATGCAGAAAAAAATATTTGAGAATGAAGAAGTATCTGTAAATTTAGGGTAAAAGTCTTTAGGGCAATTGACCACCAAAACCCCCCTGGTACAAACCATTTGGAACCAAAACACAAAGACATACGTAGTTACCAACATTTCGATCATTTATGAAAATTCTGTGATTGGTCTAAGAAAAAGTCATAACTTTTGAACCTCTTCACTGATTTTGACGTGTGGTACACCATTTGAAAAGTAGTAACGCTTAGATTACGATTTCGAAAGTTTCGGTCGCCTATATGGTCTGAGGTCAGTGCTATTATCAGAAATGTGAAATTTTGATATTTATTTTGAACCGCCGTAGGGGCTTCCACGGAGGTCCTACCGATCCATTGTTTCTGTGTCTTAGTATCGCAAAGAGCTTTCAAATATAAGTTCAAGTATCAAAATCTGGTTTATAGTTCCCTAGATCCGAAATTAGCTATATATATATGTGCTGAGCTAGCGTCACTCGAGGAATTACCATTCTTCATGATGAGTACGGCAAGGAACCTGGACATGTAGGAACAAAATCCCAAATACTCTCTGATTAAATTCATGCAGTGAAAAACATAAAAACATACACTAAAATGTATGAAAATGGAATAGTAGAGGGTATGAGATCATTTATGGAACACAGGGATTACGAAAAGTCTCACTTTATGAGGGACGGCGTCATGATAAAATAATATATATATATATA
>JAGDQP010031643.1:0-21821 GCA_022664845.1 Lepisma saccharinum
AATCATTTGTTGGCGATAGCGTTGTGCATTAACGGTTTCGCCGGGCTTCAAGAGTTCAAGGCTTCAAGAGTTCATAATACACAATACCGCTCTGGTCCCACCAGACACAAAGCATGGTCTTCTTGCCGAAGCGATTTGGCCTTGGTGTTGAAGGACCGGCTTCGCCAGGTGAAAGCCACGATTTTTTCCGCTTCGGGTTTTCAAAATAAATCCATTTTTCGTCACCCGTCACATTTCGATACAAAAAGGATTTTCTTTCGTGGCGTTGAAGCAGCATTTCACAAGTGACTTTGCGATTTTCCATTTGACGTTCATTCAGATCGTGTGGGACCCATTTACCCAGTTTATTGATCTTCCCCATTGCTCGTAAACGTCTGCTGATTGTTTCTTGTGACACATTTAATGCTTTTGCCAATTGCTGTTGAGTTTGAGTTGGGTCATCCTCCAATAACACCTGCAATTGCTCGTTTTCGCACTTTTGTGGTCTACCAGAGCGTGCACTGTCTTTCATATTAAAATCACCACTTTTAAATTGTCGAAACCATGTCTCACATGTTCTAATCGATGGGGTGTGTTCACCATATGTTTCTACCAGCACACGATGACTTTCAACAGCCTTTTTCTTTTGATTAAATAAGAAAAGCAATGCGTGCCGCAAATGTTCTTTTTCAGGCACAAACTTCGACATGATCACTGAACGATAAAACATAGACGCTAGTGTTGGGCGGACTCAACTTGTGTGTGTTTGTAATTCAATGTCAGACGAACAAAATGAAGTATGTGTCAAATGAATACGCTGCGTAGTTTTCGCTGGCGCCATCTCTTAGGTAAATCGGAAACTACTTATGCATACGCCTGGTATTAGGTGCCTCTGGCGAGACTTAGATAGTGAATAGAGTAGGTCGTCTCGGGACGTATCAAGTCCCAACCAAGGAATAGATTTTATTTAAATCTACAGCTAAGAGTGTGTGGTACCTGTAGGGAATTTCTTCCAATAGAAAGAAGTGATTCGAAAAGTACAACCCTACTGTGTGGAATCTGCCCTAAATATCGCAATTTTAAGCAAACACTTCTACGGAATTGGGGATAACACTGTGATTGGCCACACCAACCTCTCGAAATTTTACCTCAATTGTGATAATTCCACAGTCCTTTGGGCGCTTCAAGATCTGAAATTACAGACCTGGGAGACACATGTTCATAGGAACATTTCTTTTTGGAAAAATTTAAAAAATGGAGAAGGCCCATGGATATATCGTTAAAAGTAAGTTGGACAATATTTCACTCTATCCAATTAAGTTTCTTCATGTACTTACAAGTCCCCCATGGGTAAAGACTAACTACATTAGAACTACCATTGATCGAAGTCAAAGAACGGTTAGAGGAGAAACGGTTTATAGTTTTAATGTAGTGTAAGTTTTGCCCATTGGGTCTTGTGAGTACCTGAGGAAACTTAATTGGACAGAGTGAAATATTGTGTAAAAAATACATTTAAGCAGGCCTTTTCCAGAAAAAGTGACCAGCTTTCGCCTGAAAGACCATGCTCACAGAAAAGTTACAAAGAAAAGAGTACGGTGGAACAAGTTAGATCGACGTATGGCTTAGCAGTTTTTAAGTATGTTATCCTAAGACGCCTCACGTTATCACTTCCTCTCTGCTTTTCTCGTGAACATGTCTTATCAAAGAAAGCTAGTTACCGTTTTATTTTCATACGTGACTCGTGCTCCTATAAGGCAACCCTATACACTTACGTAACGCCTTATCCCACACATTTTTTATACCATATCCTCGCTAGAAGAACAATTACGCTCATTGTCTTGTAATCAAAGAGGTTCTGGGTTCTATTCCGTCAAGGACACTTTAATACGACATATCCTTTATCCAGAAAATTCGGCTCATACAAACGTGCCTCCGCTCAAAAATGAACACGCATCATTATCCCATAACCTGTTCGCGGCATTTTCATGAACACTGCAAATTTTGACTGGTGATTTTTGTCTGGATATCAATGTATCTGCTCCCATTACCTCAACTCCACGCTGTACAGGTCGCAAGATGCTAGCTGTTACACAAACAGTGGCAAATATTCATACTGATGCACTCTGGTGGTAACGGGAAAAAAGACCAACATACATTTTCAGTTCAACTCTTGAAAAACTGAAACCTTGAGAAGCGGACATAAAACGTGAATAGGAAAGACATAATAGGAAAGGAACTTACAGCTGCTTCCAAGGCTCGTAGCTGCTTTCTTAACGCTTCATTTTCCTGCCCAAGTTTTGTGATTGTATTTTGGTACTGATGAACTCGAGTCTGAAAAATATGAATACGAAAATACTTTTTAGAAAAAGTTGCAGAAATATCTACACTCAACAACTACAGAAAAACAACGAGTACATTGTTTCAAACAAAACTATTTTTTTTTTTATTTACAGCCTTTAGACATCGCATCTAAGGTTCAGGCCTGGACAGGCAAGGGAAAAGGATTCGGGAAGGTGTCGGCCAGGCCCTACGTTGAAGGTGCCATCCCAGCATTTACCTGGTATGACTGAGGAAGAAACATCAGCTGGATGGTCGGCCGCTGGGATTCAACCCACGACCTCCCGAATGCTACGCCAACGCTCTACCACTGAGCTACGGCGGCTTGGTGGTTTTTGATTAGGCTTAAAACAAGTAACGTTTTGGACAGAAAGCGCCCTAATGCAAGGTCACAATGCAGCATGGTCTAATGAAAAACTGAACATTCAGAATCAATTAGCTTTAATTTCCAATCATATAAACATTTTTTTTTTACTGAATATCTTAAAATGCAGTTTTGTGTACAAGTCTGCTTTCTGAAGCAACTGATTATACTACTCGGAATGTGTCAACCTCGATAGGTAGTCATATTTTTTGTGTCTTTCGAATGATCTTACATTCCACACAACTCGCGCATACGTGTGGGAAATAAAAGAAAGAGAAAGTAAATTAAAATTAAAAAAAAATAAAATAAATACAGACAACAGGCTTACTCCGACTGACTGATTCTTTCTTTCTTTCTTTCTTTCTCTTTCTCTCTCTCTCTCTCTCACACACACACACACTCACCTACACACACACACTCACACTCACTCACACACACACTCACACACTCACTCACACACTCACTCACTCACCCACTTACTTACTCTGTGTGTGTATGTGTGTGTGTGTGTGTGTGTGAGTGAGTGTCTGTATGTGTATAAATTACCACTCCTTCACACACAAGAGAAATAAAAAATAACTATTATGAAGAAAATCAAACCCTGAACTCAAAAGTATGCCGTTCATTTACCAATTCGGAAGCACTGAAGCCCAGAGCAACGTATTAAAATTTTAATCTCAAAATTCCGAACTCGAAGAGGAAAGCATATTTATGGCACTCGGAAAGCATTTTTTTTTTAATGGAGACTCACAAAGATAAATGTCAACACAAGAAAGACGGCCATTGAATTAAAAAAAAAAAAAATACTCAGATTGCCGTAATTACAATCTTCTCTGGACAGGGTAAAAAAAAAAAACTTAAATACCTTTCCATGCTTCAAAACAAGCGATACTGAAAACATGAAGGGTCCATGAACAAGATAATTCCATTGCCGGGAGTAAAAAAGAGGAGGGTTTAACAGGCAGTTCAACAGCTTAGATAAGCAACATTTTCTCTGCCCTCTTTCCACTAAGACATCACCCACGATAACAATTAGCTGCACGAAAAGTAGCCCTCATAGAACGGAAATTCTCACATATCAACGAGAAATGGTCGTTTTTGACTGCAGTATAATTGCCGTACAAGAAAGGAAAAATGGTAGATCGCAACCAATCGTCAGTTTAGAATGTGCCACGTGCTTCCTGTTAATATTACTGGGGACAGTTTCGTAGCAGTCAATTTACTCGCGTCCACATGGAAACAATGTGTAATAGAAAGTTAGCAGCACTTTTTTGTATGCCCACCGCTAACCGGGCATTTTTATTTAATAGTAATAACCGGGCATAACAATCAAATTTTTACTTAAAAAATTATAAACTATTTATTTATTTCTGATTGTTGTTTTAACTTAAAAATGGAAACAGTGTATTTATTGCATTATTATAAACAATAAAATTACAGTTTTTAATTAGTTCGCGACAGTCACTTCCAGTTTAAAAAAAATACATATTAATTCAGACGGGTGCATTATCTGATCATGTGCCAAAATTCATTGCAATCGGTCAAGCAGTTTTCGCGCGATGTTTACGCAAACATACTTTCAATCATTTTTATATAGATAGAGAAATCTGAAAGTAACAATGGAATATTGTATTGTCACCCGACTTACGTAGCTGTGCAAAATTTCATCATTGTACGACGTTGGGAAATGAGTTAATGTTGCAAGATTTGAAGACATCACGAATCACTGTGAATTAAAGAAATAATTTTAAAAAACATTCTACTGAAGTTTAAAAAAGAAAAGCAGAAAATTAACACAAAAAAGATCGAACTCGTCATATTTCATTATGCATTTATTCTTCACCAAATGTCGTGGTATTGTATTAAGAAAGGCTTCCAAATCGAACACACGTGCATTGATGGTACCGTATAGCTCCGCGTAGCAAAAGTAATCTTTTTTACAGATAACAATAGCACTCGCTGCGAATAAAGAGATTTTTTTTTTATTAATCTTGTGAATACAGCTAATCCATTTTTTGTTTCGAACCAATGTAATTACATCTAGGAAAGATAAAAAGCTTCAACGAAACTAATCCTTCTTTTCAGCTTTCCTGCTTATCAAAAAGAGAGAAAAAAAAGTAGCTAATTCTTAAAGAACAATTCCAAATTCTCTTCTTTTTATTTTCTTGTTACTTTAGTTTTAATACAAGGGAGGAGATAATATCGTAAATTGAATTTTCGTAGATAAATGAAATCTTATTGTCTTTATTTTATCTTTAGCTTCAACGCGAAAAGCACTGTCTCTCATCAGTTTTACTTGCGAGTATGTCTGTAAAGGAACTGTCTTCCCAGTAGCCTTACTTTTCTCAATTCGTTTGTTCATTCGTCTCCCGCCCCCCTCTCTCTTTCTTTGTGTGTGTGTGTTTTTTTGGCACAGATGTTCCAGTAAATTTACAATTTTTCAACGTTAGCGTTAAGCTATAAATTATTTATTTAAAAAAAGAAATAGGGATAAAGGATAATAAAACTGAGATAGCTGATAATGTTCGGATATCCAAAATCTACATGAATAGCCATTTGGTATCTGGCTGGATTTGGTCATTTGTACGAGGGTTGTTTGAGAAATCAAGTGAACCTAGCTGTGAATTAAGGCCGATTTAGACGATACAATTTCTCGTACAATCGCTCGTATGCAATCTCATCGGTTACATTCTTTGATTGTGTAAAGCGCGGATCGTACGATTTTTCATGCTATCTCCGATATGTTCTCTAAATAAAAACGGTCCTATTTTTCAGCGGATTTTTGGTACAAACTATGACAGCGCCCCTACTGGCAATATAGCGTGCTTTCCTATTCGGCTGTTTGTTTATGGATTACGACACAAAGAGAACATATTAATGTTATTACTTGGTGCAGAAATTAACATACATAATGGCATAATCAACTATTACAGGTATAAAGATATAAAACAATTTTTTTAAGGAAAGTGTAAAAAGGTCGGTCATACTGCAGTACAGCTACTTCTGCTATAGAGGACTGGCAATACCTCAAAATGCTACGTTTTGCAATTCTTATAACCATGAAAGGTACTAAATACGTGAGAAATATGTTTAAAAATATAATGACAAAGTTCTAATGTGATATAATAGCTACTGCTTCTATATATTGTGCAATGCACTTAACGTGATTTTGTTTTTCTTGTGCGTATAGTACCGAATCTGCCGCAGGCATGATATGTATGAAAGGAAATAATATAGCGGAAACCGGTATCTTTGCAATCATATCCCCCCTCCAATGATTTTGATAAACATATACGCTCTGTGCATCTGAAATACATTCAACAGTAATTACACAAGTAGACATAATGCAAGTAGTGTCGACGTCAAGCTAGAGCTGTGTAAGTCAATACGTGAGCTAGATAATTAATCGAACGAACTAATTTTTATTCAACGGTTAAGACAGCTGACCCTCCCTATTCACACCTATATACCTTGTGTAAAATGAGACTATAAATCACATAAAATCTACATTACTGCTCATTTTTGTATTTTGCACGTATTTCATGCTTATAGGAACGTAAAACGTAGCATTTTGAGGCGTTTCCAGAGCTCTGTGGTAGAAGTAGTTAAACCGCAGTATTACTAATTGCCCCGATTTGTATAAATAAGAGTTAATATATCGCGATTTATATAATTTTGAAGTGTTGAGTAATGTCACATATCTTGTTAACTTAGGAATATTGTAAAAAAACAGCACATATGACTCCGAACTTATTATCCAAGACGGCAAACTTTTCAACGTTTTTGTGTGTCCGCAATATCTTTATCGAAGTACAGAAGTAAAGCTACTACACTTTCGTTACCACTGAAACCTAGTAGAAGTTAGATTCTCGTGGTACAATGTGGCATTAAAACAAACTGAATTTCTGTTGCGTCAAGATTCATTGTTATCAATATTTTAATTCTTTTCTATTTTTTAAATGGGCTATACGTTCACAAATATCTGTGGCATGATTACCCTAAAAGCCTGAGATGTCACAATTATAAACTCCAGCAGTTTCATCATTATCCCCTCGTATCCAAAATTGTACCGTGTAAAACACTATACAATATTGTATGATTTATCGTACGAAAAATCTCGTACTATGGATTGTACGTACATTCTATCATACGAGAAATTGTATCGTCTAAAGCGGCCTTTAGTTGTTCCAGGACATGGATTTCGATACGGGAGACGGATATACTTCTAGTGACCCGAAATTGAAGCCAGCGGAAGCCATGATCACCTGGAAGGCGAAATTGATAAAAAACAAAAAAAAAAAAACACTACTGAACATCACGTTCCGTACAAATACCATATTTAAAATATTCCAATCTTCCTCCTCTCTTCCTTAGCTAGATCTCCATCCATTATTTGCTTCCACACACCCAGACATAGGCCAACCAATAAAACGCAAGTAAATCCCAATTCATTAGGCAAGATTAATCTAAAGCCGGCGTCAAGTTGACCCAGCTTAATTGTACTGGGCCAGTCGATCCGTCTCGTGTATCTAAATCCATGGTTCCAGGTGAATTTAGTTGTTCTCTACGTGTCGTACTCTACCTACGACCACTGTTCTTGGTTCTACCTATTCCTCGTAGTCCAGTAAATCACATATATCAATAGAACAAGTGGCGTCACCTATAAAGAAAGCTCCAGATGCGAAAAGTCATTGGAAAAGCTCATTTCTCTTTAATACTACACGTGTTCATTGTGTACAAATTTTATGTTCCAGAATGGTTGCATAATGTGTCAAATTCTGTGAAGAAGACAAAATTTAATGAATGAATGTGATAATAAGGAAAAATAAATAAAACAAAGATGCTGAAAACAATATTAACATATTAGAAATATAATATGTGAGCGTCCTTCTTCCTCTAATTCGACGAAATGAGAATTGTAGTGATGAATATCTTTACAGGTTGAAAATAAGGTCCATCTACAGACAGGTTGGTCAAAATATCCTGACTTTTCTAATCTATATTATACCTGCTTTTGAAGAGAACTCAAGTCTTACTTGCCTTGTAAAGGTTAAATAATGTAGCTACGAGCCATTTCTAATGGAAATGATTAATATAGAAGTTAATATAGTGAAGATATTAAATGCAGTTAATGCGCTTTTACAGTGACCTCTCGTGCCCGAAGCTCTTTATAGGTGACGTCCGAATTACGTAGCATCAACAACGGTGGCGTAAGAATAGCAGAATACGAGACAGAGCCTAAAAACCTTACTCGCATCTAAGGAGAGCCCACATGGAAACAAAATGAAGAGAAAGTTAACAACACTTTTGCGTATGCCCACCGCTAACCTGGGGCTCCCCCCTCACGGCTCACACCGCCCAGCTCCCACTGAACTCACCGTTTCACCCCACCTCACCCTGCACACCTCGCGAAGCCTTGCTTTATTCATATACATCCTAGCTTTCAGTAGCCTCTATTTGGTAGAACAGTCTGACCGAATAATGACAAAGCAATTATTAATAATAAATCACTACTTTATTAAATTTTCTAATGCGTATATACATAAAAAGAAAAAAAAAGTTAATTTTCTTTTTAAAAATATGTAAAAGTAACGATGCCAGGATTCGATCCCGGGGCCTCTGGATCAGCTTCCCATATGTTAACCCGCAGTCCAAGCTGGAAATTGCGGAACAAGCGCTTGTCGGTTTTATTTGGGGTTAATTTTCATGAAAGCTTGCGTTACTTGCGATTTGGGTGAATAGCCAATTGAAACACGTGTTACACCACGTAATAAAACTACACCACGAAACATCATGTGTTTCAATTGGCTATTCGCCCAAATCGCAAGCAAAGTAATCAACCCAAGCTTTCATGAAAATGAGCCCTTATAGCTCAAGGAGCTCTGCGCCTGCGCGAGAGTGGGTCACGCCTTGTTTCCATGTGCTTCCCTTAGACACTAATAAAATACCTCCTGGTCCTCTAGCGACCATAACTCGTACTAGATAAATTTTAGCAATCTAATGATACTTTGACATTATATTATAATCAATTAGACCTTTGAATTGATGTACAACATGTGGGGAGGGGTCACTTCCCTACTTCTTCTTGTCAGTCATAAAAAACAGCTCATCTGAAATTGTTGGAAGTGCAAAGTTTGTACAATTTGGCAACAGCGAATTCGTATACTTGACAAGATCAACACAGAAACTGCACTCAAAGGTCATTTTCTATGAATCGCGAATGTACATTTTGTTCAGCTCAGAGGACACTGTAAAAGATCTGTCCCTAGATAATCATTTCCAACATTTTAAATAATTCTTACAACCCATGTCATGCGTTCAACTAAAGATCCACTGTCTAGACCTCATTGAACAAATGACTCTTTATATGACAACCTAATCATCCCCCGCGAAACAAAGTTCCACCCTCATTCCAAAACGTAATGAGAGATCCATGTTAGGTGTCACCAAGAGAAATTTACTATGTGTAAATTCTGCATTCAACCCCTTTGTATTTTCACAGCCAGGAGAATATAAGGGTCTCTCTACATTGTGTACAAAAATAAACAAAAAACGGAAACTCAAAAATAAAGAAAAGAAAAAACGCACTGAAGAGCAGACATCGCATCGTATCGCATCGCGCCCTGCTACAAAGCCTGATTCTCAGCTGTGCTCACCCTCTCAGAGAATATTAAGCGCTACTACTCTCACTTGTTTCTTAAGGGTTGCCAGATGCATTGACATTCTAGGCTTGTTCTTCTGCCTTAACCAACTACATTGATACGTAGAGAAAGAGTAAAACCTTGGCATCAAATTACACAGAATGGTAAAAGATACTTAGCAACTAACACATGAGTTGGCAAATCAAAATATCCATCAATTTAAATAATAATAATAATCTCGAATTAGAACAAAATAAAACATACCGAAAAGGGTTCCACAGTCTAGTGGTTAGAGCGCTGAACTCATGTCCGCGTGGTCCCGGGTTCAATTCCCAGCTGAAGCATCCCACTTTTCAGCGTCGTGAGGCAAACTGGGGAGTCACGTGAATAAAGACGTGACGACTACTTGGTCTAGGAAGCCCCTGATACGCCTGTTCGTGGTCAAAGTGGCGCGTAGTGCTGACCCCACGGCCGTCACTCAGATGGACGCAGTTCCACCAACCGCGGACATATGACGTTGGGGCAGGCTCAAGATCTTTCAGTCTGTAACGCCAGACATTATTTTATTTTATATAAAACATACCGAAAGGGTGGATTTTGGACGTAATTGACTTTTATCTCATTTAACTTACATTTATGGGGCAGACAGGCAGTTATATGTTAAATAGTCACATGACTGAGGGATGATGTCCCTCGGGAAGCAGTTTCGGACGCAGAAACGAGGAAGGTGTTGCCATACCAGCATACTCTTGGTGAAACCGAAGGAGACAATAGTAAACCTCAGACAGCAACAGGATTCAAAGCAGGGTGCCTCCCCCGGCCTGATCCTAGAGACCATACCCACTAGACCACGGGTTGCAAGATTATAATGTATTTTATAAACCTAGGCTCAAGTGGTAATAAAGAATTAATCTTGGAAAAAAGATGTTCTTCGATTGTGTCAATCTCCCAGCTGCTCGCCAATATCGCAACCTCGCAGAGTCAAGGAAAATAGTGACCATTTTTTTATAGTATTATTATTTATTTATGATTGTATGTGCGACTGAATGCTTCAATAAATCCAAATCTCATATACGTATGTTTGATGGTGCTTTGTAAACTACCCCACATCATGTCATTACATACGGGATGATCCAAGTTGCTACATCCATCTTCCGATTCACGTTTGTTCGTCAATATATCGTATTTTCGTTTCTTCATGGTCTCCACTGTCTACCAGATTGTCTCCACTGTCTAGTTACACGAACTTCAACCGTAATATTTAACTAAATTTCTTATCATGATTCACGATGTCTGGTTTATCTGTCTGAACCTTTATGCTTGTTCTAACGGCTGCTTCTGGAATCCCAATAATTTGTCCCAGCGTTCCAGATGAGGGATTTCCGCGGGCCATACGTTGCACATGCCTGAGTCTTAAAGAATCCTGTCAAGATGGCTGTGCAGCAGTTGGGTTCGAATTCGAACTGAGGATCTTCCGAATAGAAAGCCATTATGTAACCTTTTCTTTTTCCTTCTTAAAAAAAAATCTTCAATTTCTGAAGTTGGAACAATAATACCACAGAAATGTCGATTTCCATCGAGCATCTCTTAACAGGTTAACTATTCAGAATCAGTATTGTGTAATTCAATTAACATATGCAATGAGGTCACAGAAAACATAACCCAGCAATATTTCATATGAACTTTGATCAGATTCCGCTGGGGACCTATAAATTGACAAAAGCATTTGTCTCTGGAGATCAGCTTTTGATGTTCGACACGGATGTCGAACAGAACTAGAGCATATTTCTTTTAGCATAGTATTTTTTCAACGAATAATTATGTCCTGTCGTATAATGAGCTATGCAAATTCAGCACCACACAACAATAAATTTTACCAGTAAAACAGATACACACAGTATGCTATACAACCAATGACCTCTATCTAAAGGCAATACTGGACTGACTGCTGCCACTGAAAATTTCAAGAATAAATGAAGCCTGGGAGCGGAGAGGACATTTAAGCTCGTTTGTCCACTTCCAGTCTAAACCAAATTTTCAGTTCTAACTCAGTTTTTTATGCTTGATATCGCTGTGTGGCCAGTTTCTTTTTTGTTTTGCTTAATTCTTGCCAAAAAAAAAAAAAATGCAGTATTTACTTTTATATAGAGATTACGGTATACTATCATATGAATAATTCTAGATTAAGACAAATAAAAAAAACGGGCCATACAGCGATGAGAAGCGTATAAAACTGAGTTAGAACTGAGAATTTGGTCCATATTGGATTAGACTGGAAGTGGACAAACGAATATAATTATTTGCTCTGGCGATTACCTTCCGACACTAAGCTGTCACTCCAGTTAGTCCAATACACTAAAAATCGCCTGGCAAAAAAAGTACAGAAAACATTAAACAAAAATGAACTCTATATGAACTAGGGGTAGGCGGAACCGGATTCCCAATTTATGCACAAAACGTTCACTTAATATAGGGAAATGCACTAAAAGTGATCTGAAAATGAACCTTTGATAATGTGAACTTCGGTAAATATGGACTTAATGTGTGCAAAATATGCACTAAGGCCAATGAACACAAAAAAGCACACAATTTTTCAGTAAGTTCACTTTGGTGAAGTTTTTGTGTGCTATTTGTGGCAAGATTTTCAGTGCATTATGCACTAAAAATATGGTAAAACTCGAACATATTGTGAACTACTTTCGGGACATATTGTGCACTTTAAGTGTACTTTGATTTTCAGTGTATTGTTACGTAAAGCTCGACGGCTACTATTTAGGCGAGACGAACAATAGTAAAATGATCAAAATGTTAAGAAAATTTACTTATTAAATATTCTTGCAAGCTTGTTCGGCGCTAATTGTTTAAGGTATGAAGGATAATTAAAAATAATATTGTCAGGAAGGAAAGAAAGATTATAAAATGCTTTACACGTTATTCCTCGCAATATGAATCGATCCTGACTAAACTCCAGTTCTTTAAAAACAAAATAACTTCGTTAACTTCCATTAAAAGAAATCCGGGTTAGTCATACATATTCTTCATTCGAGAATCAACACTCACAGAGTAAACTATTACCTATTGTGCTACGAGATAATACGCGTTTGTGTACTAATGATTCCAAGAGAACTGATTATTATTCAAGACATCTTCTGCGTTCAGAGTGTCTATTTGTCGTGCTTTTTATGGTCATGGTCCTGCTTAACAGCCCGGCCGGACGCTGATTTGTTCTGCTTTTAGCTGTCATTTAAAATATTTAATCTATCATCATTCTGATGGTTTCAATCTGACGTTTTCAGAATATGTACAAGGTAACCCAAAAGGTTCTTGACATTTTTAATAGAAACAAAGCTCAGAAAATATCACCTACCGTTTGTTCTCAACGTAATCCCCTAATGGCATCCAGCGCACTTTACCAACGTTCCCGCAGCTGCGCAATGCCCTGGCGGTAAAACTAGAGGATCTTAGTCGCACAGAAGGGCGTGAGTGACTGCCGCAAGTCTGCCTCGTTAACGAAGGATTTCCTTCACCCAGGAAATCGAAGAGCTGATAATCTGGTAATGCAAGGCCTGGGGAGTACGGTGGATGGCACAGTGTTTCCCAGCCAAGTCGCTGTACTGTATCCCTGACCACCTACGCCACATGCGGCCTGGCATTGACGGCAAAAAACAGTACACTCCTTCTGCTGCAGTGCCAGTTGCGTACGTTCCAACTGCTACAAGTACAGGTTCGCAGTGATGGTCTGCCCCGATGGTAGCAGCTCGTAGTGCAGACTTGGCGATTAGTCCACCAGATACAGAGTTGGTTTTGTAGAGAGACTGTCTTGCGTGGGTGTAGAGGTGCTGTGAGGCACAGGGTCCCGCGGCGACAACCAATCTCTGGTACGCTTTGTAGTCTCATACATACAGGGCCCACTTTTCGACACTCGATAGAATATGCTTGTATTTCGGTGCAGAGAAAGCAACGACAAACAGGTTGTCACTTGTTGGCTTCCTACAGGGCTTCATCATCAAGGACGTGTGGGCACCCACTTCGAGATTCATCACACATGAAATTCCGATCTGAATTTCTGGAACTAATGCCTAGCGTTCATTCACAGCATTATCCTCAAAGGGTTTACCTATTTTACAACTTTATTCCGCTGCTGACTAGCCCACCTTAAAGTCATAAAGCAGATCGACAAACCTCGATCGAGATGCTTCGACACTTCCATTTGTGTTCACCACTACTCGAGCTATGACTGTTGTGAGTGCTCAAAGCGCCTGTCTATATAAAATATATTGAATACGCAAATGTTAATTATTAGAATTGATTGTTTTAAAAGTAAACAGTCATTGTCAAAAACACAATGTAGCAGAACCACCTAAACAACTTCCCTCAAGATCTAGAACAGTACTGTTTTGTTGATTTTAACACTGATAATTTCACTATCCGGATGTCGGCCTCATCTTTTGGGTACAAGTGTAGTTATTTTTTCATTATTGGACGTAATTTTGAAAAAATAAATCTCTAAATTTTAGAAATATTTGTACAGTATAATTTGGGCGGAACCTACGACCCGCCATCTTCCAAAGAACATATTAATACACAAACCGATATATAAATATTTTCGACTTTTTTTTTTTCTTTTAGTTAGTATATCCATCCACTCTTTCTTCTTCTACAGGGAATCAATTCAGCACCTACATCTGCTCGTACGTCAATTTAAATTTGACTTATCAAAGAGTCAGGCTCAGGGTTTCCGCCAGGAATTTCAGTATGTGTGTGTGGTGTAAAGTTAAAATTGGAAGGGCGTAGTTGAGAGTTTAGCACGGTTTCTATAGATTTTTCACAGGAAAAATGTTATTAAAGTTGGGGGTGCTGTCGAGAATTTGGGGGGATAACACCCCTCACAAGGAGGTCTGGCGGAATCACTGGTCAGGCTTTTTAGTTATCCCCTAATGGCTATGTCACACAACTATGAGTCTTTGTTTTATTGAGGACGTTGAACAGGCTTCCGTATTTAACAACAAACCAATGAAATTATAACTATCGGATTCTGTGGGGAATAACTCCCAAGATGTATTCGATGACAATATGAGAGACATTCTTCGGAGGAAATGTGTTTATCTTTCCAGTACCGAAATAATCTAATCCTAAACAAACCACTAAATATTTAAAGGATGAATAACTCAATTACATATGTACTATTATTACACATATAATTATGCATTTCCAGAAGAACGGCTGGCCGATCATTTCGAAATTTTTACTAAAATGACAACTAAGAAGTTTAGTCCTGTATGTGCACCATGAAACCAGTTTACGTTTGAAAACAACGTACCAAGTCTTACAAGTTCAAAAAATATTCTTTATCTGGCTACCCTGTGTTTCTTTCTCCTAAGGCAAGTGACAGTGAGACTGGTATGACTACACTTCCGTGACATACTGATCAATAAAACTTTCTCCCCCTCTCACTTCATTAACTTTTCTGTCCCCCTGCCTTGCACCATGTGTGCTAAAACAGCTAAAGAAGCGAAAATATACCCTCTTCTACATTTTTAGCTGTTAGGAGCTCAAGAGGAGGGCTAATGGAAGCCAACAAGCAAAGCTTGAAATTTTTAACACCTTGTTTGTTTCGGCCAATAAAAATGAATACTGGTAATGTTCGGTTTTAAAAATAAAGCTTTCTTGCTATTATTAGAATATAATTTACTTTAAAAAGAATAGAAAAGCTTTGTTCTGTTGTTCTTGCTCGCAACCTGCGTTTTGTTGCAAATTTGTTGTTTTGTACACAGTAGGGACGGATAAAATCATTGTCGTCTTTGTATGTGTGTACAAAACCAGTCTTTGGTTTTAGATTCAAAATATACACTACTGTCGAATATTATCAAAGATTTTTCAATGAAAAGTTTAAGATAGACGAAAATCAGGGTTTGATATAATAAATTTAAAACCAGGACGTAAATGAAAACCGAACTGCAAAAACCATGTCTGGATTGATTTTTTTTTTCAATTATATATTGACGAAAGCTCCCTAAAAGCTGGGTTTTTAAGTATAGAACAAGAATCCTTCCATTAGAACTACTGAGTTTTTATTATGACTTCTCTCTTCGGTTAAGCCCTCAAACTGTTAAAACACGACCCAAGGATGCCTCTAATAAGTAAACCTATCGATCCTTCAAAGCACTTTTTAACCAGACTTTGTAGAGGAGTAGGGTAAATAAGGAAACCACCAGAAAGCATGATTAAAAGTGCTTTTGTCCATAAAAACGGATGCAGTGGCCAAAAGTTTGGCTCATACAAAAAGTACTTATAATGTGATCTATGTAGGAAAACACGCGTTTATTTGTAAAATGTTTGAAATAAAAAACAAGTACACATTAATGGATATTGGGTGAATCTTTCACATGGTATGTTCGTCAAGGCTGCCATCTTGAATCTTGCTCGTTTTTTCTTTTTTTTTAATAGGAAAGGAATCATGTAACATATCAATCTGGGTTAGAATTTTACCAGAAATACACTGGTGAAGTCAGTTTTGCCATAAATTTATTTTTTAGAGAGATAATGAGAGGTGACATTAGCATGTCTAGTTGACCGAAAAGTTCAGAAATACTCTACTATTTTTTAGACAATGCAAAAAATGAAAACCTTGAGCACAAGTAATTAGTATTGGGAACCACCTACACACTACTCATTACTTCTGTATTGAGTTTTCATTTGTTGCATTTTTCAAACATAGCAAGAGTATTTCTGAACTTTTCAATCAACTAACTACACATACTAATGTCACATCTCCTTATCTCTCTAAAAAATAAATTAATCGGAAAATTGACTTGACCAATGTATTTCTGGTAAAATTCTAACCCAGATTGATATGTTACATGATTCCTATCATATTTTTTAAAAAAAGAGCAAAATTCAAGATGGCCGACTACAAGATGGCGGCCATGACGAACATACCCTGTGAAAGATTCACCGAATATCCATTAACGCGTATTTGCTTTCCATTATTCGAAACAATTCATAAATAAACGTGTGTTTTCCTACTTAGATCACACTATAAATGCTTATTCTTATGAGCCAAACTTTTGGCTACTGCTTGTCTTTATGGACGAAAGCATTTTTAATCATGCTTTCTGGTGGTTTCCTGATGTACCCTACTCCTCTTCCAAGTTTGGTCAAAAAAGCGCTTTGAAGCATCGATAGGTTTACTTGTAAGAGCCTATTGTTATTCCTGACAAGGAAGTAGGGATGCTTGGCATTCAGAAACATTCCGGAACTGTAATCTGGATTCCGAAATCGGAGAGCCACTGAAAAAGCTTTCACTAGAACCTGGAAATGCTTAGTTACGTAGGAATTCTCTCGTACGTCACAAGGGTGGGTGTCATTCCCCAAATTCTCGACCAGACATTCCCAACTTTAAATTACGACCAAAACTCGATAGAAACCCAGCAAAACCGTACTGAACTCTCCCAACGTTATGGCTTTACCCACCTTCCAAAAACGAAAATCCATGGCAACATTTAGAGTGACCAGGTTTCTGAACCAGCAACAACGTTTTAACTACCAAGAACTGCACGGAAGACGTTTAACCAAGTAATAACAATTAACTTGATACAAACGTACACATGAACATTAAACAATCCACACAATCTAAGGCGTTGGGCATAGAACGAAAAACACTGCTTTTTACCCGTGTATTTTTCTGATGAATGACTATCTTACAAGATAAGATAAAATGATGGGCGGTAACAGCACTATGGCTTACGCCCTTCCCGAATATCTTGCGAGAGTTTCGTATTATTTAACACCAAACTATGAAATCGTTTACAACTAAGATCTTGAAAATGAGATTTGACCAACAACAATTGCTTGTCTTCGTTTTTGCTACAAAACGATTCCTCTGCTCAGTCCATAGAGAATTTAGAAATGAAAAAAAAAAAAAGTTCTTTGAAAAGCAGCATTTGTGGCTGAGGGTCAATGCATGGAATACATCACATGTTAATGTTCCTGCATTTCCCTGGTGGTAACTAATACATTGTGAAAGACAGCATAAAGCGGGATCCGTTGTACTTATCTACTCTCAGGCAATTGTTGGAAGTTATTTAAGACAAAACAACACAGCGTATATTAAGTAAACTGAACAAAATCGTCGATGTAATTCTCGTTGGAGAAACGGGACATTTGGCGTCCCGTTAACAATTAGTCGGGACAACGGGACAGATTTTGAAATTTAATATTATCCCTCTCTAACGAAGAGGAATATTACCCATTACATGTCCATAGGAACTTTTTTTTTTACTTGTTTCGATATCAGGAATCACTTCCAGAAAATAAAACACTTTTGTTCTGAATCATCAATATTGCTTTTATTTAACTCTTTTGAATTCCGAGTTCCCCCCCCCCCCCTTCACCCTGTCCATCGCACCTTAAATTTTGGTATTCTCCATATTTCACCATGCTCTATCAGATGCCTTATATTTGATTTGGATTTCATCATCATATCCTCGTGACCCTTCTTTGTGTGTCTACATACGATCAAGAGTTAAATAAATTAACGTTTTATATGCTGTGCTGGCCACATATACTACGTCAGTATTGCCAGAGATTGTACAACCTTCGGGCTTTTTTTTTTAATCGTCTGTTTTCTGTACATCTGGACATCCCTTGAATGGTACAGCATACTTACGCATCATAAATATACAACGATTATTATACTACGGAATTACAGAAAAACTACGGATCCTATTACTACCTTGTTTGCTATAAGTTTACCAAAGTACACACTGCTTAAAATTCACATTTTCCTTTGTTTTTCGAACACTGATTGCAGACTCGTTAGCAATCGTCCCCGCCCTCTGTTTGTTTAAGCGAAAAAGAACCGTCACACGCCCACTTTCATACTAAAAAAAAAAAAAAAAAAACTCATATTTCCTGCTTGATATATTTGTTTATTGGAAAAGTCTATCATTCTGAACTAACCACAAACAACAGTGCTTTAGGGATTAAATTAGGGGAAATGAATACAGTACTTCCATTTTTTCTTTAAAGAAAAAAATTGAATAAATATTGACTGTAGGCCTTCCTGATAACTGTCATTATTCCATTTATTTTTTAAAATATTTTGCTTTTATGCTTTAAAGTATATTACAGTTGGATTTTCGATCGCCATGTACTTAGAAAAAAATATTCTATTGCTTGTGCATTGTGTATTAGACTGCCGTATTTTCTTTTTCCTTTAAAATATAAAATTAAGAAGTTTAAAAGCTAAAATTCTTCTGCAGAAAATCAATTGCCCTAAGCACTTCACTAGCAGCAGCGAAGGAAGAAAAACGAGGGAAGGGCTATTTGCATAATCCCGCCAACAGCTTCATGGGCTCCCTGAGACCCGGTCTTCTTTTCTAGATATTAAATATTCAGGAAAATGACTACAGGAAATTGTGTTAGCATATAAAAAGAAAGGCGAGGAGTGGGGGGAACGTAGCGTTTTTATTCGGCTCCAACATACAGTTAGTTTAACGTACTTCACTGACTTAATCTTATACAAATAAACGCTCAAGCATCTGTAGTTTTGTTTATTCTCAACTCAGAGAATAACATATCGACATGTCGTAATAGTTTTGGAATCTTATTAAAAGTAAATCACGTAATCTTTCATTAGGACCTCTCTCTGATAACGGAGAGGGTTCATAGAAATGATGAGATTGCCATTGCATTTGCTCAACATTTTCAGTCAGTCGTGAGCTTCCAAATTTGCTTCTACTGGTCTCTGCGAACCACCACCAGAAAAAAAAAAGTATTGGAAATAATGCTTATCAAAGACTATTTAAAAAAAAAATCATAGATTAGTGCTGGCGAAATCGAAAAATGCAATACCAAATATCAAACTGAAGTAAGCAATGTGATATGACAGTATTACTCCACGGGTAATCTTGCAGAGGGATGTATGCATATTTTTAAATGTTCACTTGAGTTCATATTAAAAGTTTTTAGAAGTTCATATTGAATCTTTCTATAAAAAGGACTAAAACCGGTTCTTTGCGGGGTGTGGGGGTGGAAATAATAATGAATATGGCCCGTACTGAAATCGGGAAAGACAACTGCAATTTCGTCCGGTGACTATAAGCGAATGGGTTTGAAAAATGTTGTGTTGAATCATACACTAAATCAGGTTACGTAAAACTTATTTCAACACTAACACGCTTTCTTACAAACGAAATAGACGATTAATAATTTAGCACTAATTACTGATTTTACATCATCTTCTCCAGGTGAGCGTTCTGTACATCATGAAGTATTGCTTGACAAAGTATTTGATTCTAATTTCAATTATTCTGTTGAGCATTTTTTCTTTTCCTACTTACATAATCGGACTCAATCTGTTCTTTATTTTTAAAAAAGTAGATTTCTAAACAATTTTATGTGCTTTCGGGAGTTCCTCAAGGGCCGAACCATGAACCGCTTCTATTGTTGCTATTTACTAGTGACCTCTACTGGTAATAAGGAGAGTATTGAGCCCTGTCTTTCGTTTTGCCCACCTTCCAACAAGGGAGAGAAGCTGCATTGGATACTTAGCAAAACGTCACACACTGTTGCCACGTGCTATTTCCTCATTGGGCTGCGTTGTGGCCGCACGAGTTTGTCTTCACTGAACAGCGTCAAAGAAAGCTTCTTTTCCTCCGCTTGCGCTGTGAAACAGAATGAGGAAGAAAGTTGACAACATCGTAACTGTCCTGCTTTCTCCGCAAACCAAGCCCAGCTTATTTCCTCTGGTGTCTTCATCCGTATCTATTCTTTCATTGTGTATACATCTTTTTATATTAAAAATTCTTAGAAATAACTATTTGTTGATGACTTACGTATTCAAATATAATATCATCAGATGATAGTAAACTTACTTCCCTAAGATTTAACTAATGATTTGAGGTGGTGTGATGTCAGGAAACTACAGTAGAGAAACCCCAAACAATTTAAAAAAAAAAAAAAGTGGTATCGATAATTGACCATTCTAAGTGAATATATACCCTGAGTTGACATTTAATCAAAATGACCAGACCAGAGAGACCTTTATGGTTTCCTTGCCCAGAATGCGGTAAACAATTACAATTTCGCATAATCAACCACATATTTCACGCCAATCTACTCCCAAATTCAAATTTCTAATTAAATAAACGCACAAAGAATGGAACTAGTTATCCACTACGACATTTTAGCGCTCGTATTAAGGATCACTAAAAATTTCTCCAAACACGACGACACTACACTTAAAGCGAATCAAAAACTCTCGTTTACAGTTTAGCCAAGACTCACAAAAGGCAAGCATGCATATAATATGAATTTACAAGCCCATGTCTTCCCACAATCTCGAAATCTGAAACGTACACAAAGCTAAGTGTTCGTATAATGTAGTTTAATCTCTAAAACACACAAATAACGCGCGCCATAAACTAAATTACAACAGTGTGAAGAGATACTTTAATATATATACACACACGGGTTCTCCAAAAAGGAAAGAAAGATCTCTTTTGGGTAGTTCATAAATATAACGTAATCTGAGCGAATAACTCTCCCCTTACCGCCACCCGCCCCCAAAACTGGCCCTCTCTTCCGGTTTGAAGACAAGGTTCCCTCATGATATGTAACGTCGCTACCATGCTTCTATTATATTGATCCGCAACACTGTCGAGTTTCCGTTTCAACGATCTATCCCCCCCCCCCCCCCCCCCTCATCCCCGTTCTTAGCTATTAGAAGGTGGAAAATTCTCCCCTCCCGGGAATCCCCCCCCATACACCGCCCCCGTACGCACGCACTATACCACCCACACGCTCACTTCTACTTGTGCCTGAGAAAAAAAAAAAAAACCGCCGCAGCAGATGGAAACTCTCACTAATCGAGATCCCACTCTACACTAATAACAGTACTAGTACAGTAGTAGTACCAACATTACCACTACATTGAACGGGCCACGACAGTCGTTTCATTATAACAAGGTTTTTAGTATTAATTAAGTGCTCGGTCACGCACGCAAACAGCATAAAGCAGCAAAAAAGAAGAAGAAGAAGCCTCGGCAATGGACTTGTTCATCCAGGCCCTCCTTTCTTCCTCGACCGCCACATATTACAACAACTTACACATTTTGTATTGTGGCCAAAAATACGACAGAATTCCGATGTAAATGAAGTAAAAACGATGTTCTCACTAATACCTCTTTTTTTTTCTTTCAGGATTCCCCCACACACCTCTCCCTTGAATTTCTAAAAAAAAAAAATAGTAAAAGCAGAAAACTAGGCATGTTCCTGAATAATTATGGTATTACAAAGTCTCTTGGGAGACATTAATCATTTGCCGTTGCATTAAATTGCTGTTTGTTTGTCCATGGTATTAACGCTTCTGGATGGGTGAGGTTTTTTTTACTTGAAAATCGATTTTGAAAAGAAGAAAAAAAATGTTAAGACCATTAAACAAAAAATGTAATGCACCCTCCGCCGTAGCCCCTACATTAATTTATAAAGACGCTCCC
>JAGDQP010031645.1:1586-16120 GCA_022664845.1 Lepisma saccharinum
TGCCAAATGCTTCGCGTGACCTAAAATCATGAGCAGTTGAGATCGGAAAATCCTGAAATTGTCAAAAAACTAGATAGACACTGGATATAGGCGATGGCCACAGTCTGATAGAAGGAACAGAGACGCAAGTTCTTAGACATTCTGGCAGAACAGCTACACACGAACCTCATAATTATCAAGAACACCAATAAACTCCGGAGGTTAAAGTGGAGTTTGTTGAGGAGACTAATCCTGAATTTTTGGAAGCATTTTGTTGGTGCCACGCACAAATTAACTTCCTTACTGCTGTAGCATTTAGCAATATATATGGTGGTAAAAAAAAAAGCTACTTACATTGTAGAATACCAAGACAGGCGTACATGAACTTCATAAACAATAGAAAAGCGGCAACGTTTCGCAAAAGTTTTCACATGGTAGGAGAGAAAATTGACAGAGCGGACTGGTACGGAACTTGTGCTAAGGAGAACGCCATGTTGTCAACAGCTGCTGGGTAACAGTATGACCAGGTTATGGAAGTGGAGAAATGACTATATTGGTCGGAGAAAACACCAAAAGGAGAAGGAAGTGCGGAGGTTGCTAGGAGTATGTAAGGTTCTTCCTAAAGAAATGAGAGAGTAAAGAATCAGAAGGGGAGGGGAAAATAATATAATAATGAAGATGAGGGGAAAGGGGGAGAGAAACAATATAGAAAAATAGAATAAAAGTGCAGTTAGAGACGGAGCGAAGAAGAAATAGCGCTGGAGGGAGTTAGATGCAGTAGAGGCCGGGTTCATGGTTGCCAGAAAGGATAGAGATGCACGTCTGCTTCCATATATATACATCTGTGAAAGCACACGCATATGTTTCTCCTCCGACATGTTCGTCTCAACTTACACGATTCAACATTTGCCTCTTATCTGATAAAACACATACATGACTAAATCGAATTTTATTGATGGCCTTTGGGCATCTTTGGTTCAGGCCGCGATAGGAAAGGGGAGAGGATATGAGAACTGGTCGCCCAAGGGCTAGTTCGGAGGTACGATCCCGGCATTAGCCTAATGTGAGTGAGGAAAACTTGAGAAAACTTCAGTCAGCATGTTTGGCCGCCGGGATTGTTTCCCAAATACAAGCCAAGTTCTACTAAATAAGCCACGGCCGCTCGGTTTTACCCCTTGTCTATGCTCATTAATTCGACTGCACATTGAGTACCTGTTTGGTGGCCCGTATATCAGTTCCGTAAAACTACAAACTTACGATAGAAGCTTCAACTTACTTTTTTTTAGACTTTGTACTGATAAGCGATGAAAGGTCAGTTAATTGAAGATCAAGTTTAGGATTCTTTATAATTGTTTAATTAAGACATTACCTAATTATTTACACGGCGTGTGTGTTGGTGTGTATTCATATTAAAATGATTAATTCCGATTATTGCATTTTGAACTTGTAACTACTTAAGGTACCATCGAAGGACCATTCCATGCGCTTTCCGTGTACAATTTGGAAAAGTGACAAGTAAACTCCACAGATACAGTGCGTCCCAGAAATAATGACGTAAACCTCCGAAGGTGATTATTTACATCAAAACAAGAAAAAAGTTCCTATGAAGAAATTTCGAAACATGTGCACTTCGGAGCCACAGGCGCTCAAAGTTATGACGGTATCTTCACAAATGGAGTCATATATCTACAAATAGTGACTAAGCGTAATCTCTTCTTAGCTGCTTTCTTCAATCATAAATATAGAATAAATATGTGTTTTGGATAATTTCTCAATTGTAATTTGCTACTACGACACCCCGTACATCATTATCTGTCGTGATATGACGTGATTTGTGATGATGCCGTATTATTGAGCTGTAATTTCATGCCTCGAAATTTCTTCAAATGACCTTTTTTCTTATTTTGATGTAAATAATCACCTCCCGAAGTTTGCGCCATTATTTCAGGGACACACTGTATATATATGGTGTTCATGAACTACACCGAAAAACTCCAGGAGGTGATCCTTGACATCAAAACAAGACGAAAGTTCCTCGGACAAATTTTAGAAATGTTCATAGTTTCGGAGCTACAGGCTGCCGAAAGAGTAGGAAAATGAACTTTAGAGCTTCATATTTCGAACACTCTTTACAGTAGAGCTGATCCGACAGTGTACCGTCAAAGACTTCAAATATGCACCCCGGCGTCGGGAAGTGGCGCCCCCATCGCCCAGTCAGTCTTACTGGCTGCAATCAGCCCTGGCAGCTGCTAACATCGTTGCTTCCTATGGGAAGTCCAACAGCAGGGCCAGAGTGCTTCTCTGTTGAGAATTTTTACTTCCCACTAGTGTAGGGGATTGGCGACCTCATCGCAGGTCTATGGACCGCAACGTGATGACACCATCACATAGCCCGAGCAGCAGACCATCGCTGCTCGTATACGGCGTAGGGAATTGGCGATCCCATCGTCCGGCCGGCTTCTGCTGGTTGCAATGAGCCAACAACGGCGTAGGGAATTGGCGACCCCATCGTCCAGCTGGCTTCTGCTGGCTGCAATCAGCCCTCGCAGCTAAACACCTACGCTGCTTGAAAGGAGGACCAGCAGAGAGGAGTTACATTCACATTCATCTCATTTTCATCCACAGATGATCATCATTTCATCTCCTCTTGTGCTGTGAGTTGCGCCTCCGCGCAATGACTAAGGATGTGACAGGATGTACTTGCATTAACGATGGCCCCTGGGCCCAGGGGAAAGGGGGCGGAACCATTGGATAGCGCCTAGTTCTTAACAGCCGATTCTTGGATGGTCTAGCTCGTTGAGACTGGGAAGTGCGCCATTGGGGAGCTCTTCGGATCTTTGGTCTCGCCAACACTGGGAGGAGTGGGTGTCCCAAGTATCCATCAGTCGGAAGTGCAAGTGATTTCGACGCCAAGTCATTGGACTTGGCCTCGATTTCCAGCTTGCTGACAAGGGTGATGAGGGTAGTACCCGGCAGCCTCGTTGGCTCCTCAGAACAAAGACGGAGAAGTGTGGGCATTTACGGCTAAAATTCATCATGGCTCCACCACATCCTAACAAGTCGCCTTCGCGCACAGATAAAGAAAATAAGACGACCAAGAGACAGAATGAAGAGAAAGTCGCTGAAGATAATAGAAAGAAGGCGCATGTCGTTACCGAAATAACCAGTGACACTGCAGCGAAAATCGAAGTAGAGGAACAGATAAGTATCGTACCGACTATCACACGATATCTTATTAAAGTAAAGCATGAAGAAGAGAATCCAGGTGGTTTGAAGGGGTTATCCCCTTTCATCATACAAAAACAACTGACTCATGTCGCCGGCGAACTTGCACATGTTAAAAAGCTTCGCGACGGTACCTTGCTCGTGGAGACATCCACTAACAAACAGTCAACTAATCTCTTGAAAATTAAGACCATAGGACAATTCGAGGTTCAAGTTGAACCGCATCGTCAACTCAATTATAGTCAGGGCGTAATATCTTGTTGGGACTTGCAAGATGTCCCTGAAGAAGAGATTAAGGATGAATTTGCCAGCCAAGGTGTAGTCAATGTTAGGCGCATTAAAACTAGAAAGAGTGGAGAACTGCAACCCACGAGTTCGTTAATTTTGACGTTTGCCATGCCACAGCTCCCCAGATACGTGAAGGCAGCATTCTATTGCTTACCTGTCCGTCCGTATATACCGAGTCCGCTCCGCTGTTTTAAATGTCAGCACTATGGACACACCAGCACGTCGTGTAAGGCGACCTCTGCTGTATGTGCAATATGCGGTACCAGTAGCCATGGTGCGGATCTTTGCACATCACTGAAACCTCAGTGTGTTAACTGCAAGGGTGATCACACGGCCTGGTCGCGTGACTGTCCGGTATTTAAAGAACAACAACGCATTAGAGAGCTGATGGTGATTGAGAAAATATCTGCTGGAGATGCAAAACGTCGCGTAAAAGAGTCCCAACGCACCCTTCCATGTGGTGCGTTTTCCACGGTACTAGTTAAAACTGTCTCGGTTGGTACTCAGACAGTTCAGACAGTTAGTTAATGTCTCAACACAAACAGAGTCTGATGTGCATGTAGATCCTCCGAAGCCTCCCAAAGGATCAGAGACTTCTCGCAATATGCCGACACAGAGTCAGGGACAACAACCACCTGTGCAGAGTTCTAGAACTCCACGGGTTAAGACTACTTTTCGTCCTTATAAAGTCTCCAAATTAGCCAGAACTTCGCCTCTCGCTACAAACATTAAGACTTTGACGAACGTTTTGGCTGCTCAATTAGCTCAGGAAGAGTCTGCACATACTATCGATGAACCAGGTTCATCATTGGCTTCAGACATGATTGAGGACCACCTAATGGATATGGATTTTAATCTCGTGGGAAGGAAAGGGAAACCTAGGTATAAACCTAAACTTAAACGGTAATCTCTTTACTTGTTTTTTTGCAGAGATTTTTATGATTTCCGTTTATTTTATATGATTATGCTCCTTAGTTGTAAAGTTTTATAGTGTAGTTTTGTTTTATATTTTGTAAAGCCCCATTTACATGCTTCCTTGTTATACTGGCCATTTACTCCAGTGGGCTGATTGTGAAGACGTTTTACATCTTCATCTTTTATATTCTTTTATTATTTTAATTAACAGCTAAATTTTGCCATGACCAAGATAAGGGGCTTCCCCCATATCGGGACGGGCGTAAGCCAGAGTGCTGTTACCGCCCATAAAATTCATTTTCTCTTATCTTCAAATATGCACTATCAAAAAAATGCATATTTCAAAATTCCGCAAGGGAATTAAGGGATGCCCAGAAACTCTCTGAATTAAAGATGGGTCGCAGTGAGCATGAATTGGACAGCTTTCCACCAGAAAACAATAATTCGTTTTTTTTTTTGTTTGTTATCAAGGAGATTGAATATCATTGTCCGATTGGATCCTGGGGATGGCGTATGCCATCCTTACTCACACGGGAAGTCCTTTATTTCATGCTCATTTCGACCTACCAATACTTCCGAAATATTCCGAAATCACCCATTGCTTTGCACAATTTTGGAATATGCATTTTCAAATAGAGCAGGTTTTAAGTATTTGACGGTACCATGCTGCATCAGTTCTACTGCTCGTAGTGTTAAAAATATGAAGGGCTAAACATCATTTTCCCACGCCTTCGGCAGTCTGTTGCTCCGAAACTATGCACAGTTCAAAAATTTGTCCGAGGAAATTTCGTCTTGTTTTGATGTCAAGGATCACCTCCCGAAATTTGTCGGTGTAGTTCATAAACACCCTTATATTTATATATAAAATATAATATAAAATGCTATAACCTACATTCACCAGCTCCCACAAATTTAATTCTTTAACATCTTTTTTGTTTATATGATTCTCTCGATTCATCTTATATTTCTCGCGGGAATGGATCTTTAGTAACTTAGGGTTCTCTTAGAGTTGTTCATTAAAAGTTTCACACGAGTTATTTAAGTTTTTCTAGTAACTTCGCCTGAATGGACTCAGTTCTCATTTGCGACTTTTCCTCCGCCCATATGTTTGATGGGCATTCTGCCCGCGAAACACAATAATTCATTAGCCATTTGGCGGCCGGTAGTATTCAGGTACGAGCTTTTCTGTGTGAAACTGGGTTATGCTGGCAAATTTCTTGCAGGTTGAGGGATAATAATTATTATAAGTATTATTATTATCCCTTAGAAATCGGGGACCAAACAGCCGGGAAAGAGTGGTCACCTTAACTTACGATTTTTGTGTGTCCCTGAAATTTCCTTTGGTGAAACCTTGCATACCCATTGTACAGTTACTTTGGGAATATGAGTTTTTGGAAAAGGCATGTTTGAACTCATTGAAGTGAGTACTGCGGGGGTTGAATAAAAACTAGCATTTTATTTAAATTATATTTATGGGCCAGACACACAGTCATTATTAAAACGTGGCGTGTCTGAGGAACGGTATGTAGCAAGCTTGGTAGCCTAAAGGGTGCATATCTAGTCCATAAATATGAGTTAAACTATTCTAGACCATAGACTAAACAATTGCTAGACTCCTGCATATCTTACTTCCATGATAGTACAGTACCATCCCGCCTCACGGTGATGGTGAATATTATTGGAAATATGGAGCCCTAAAGTTCATTTTCCCACACTTTCTGCAACCTATAGCGCCGATTGTGCACCCTCGATGGTCTATACTTATATTTTCGTGTCAGGAATTTTGTGAGGTGGTTTTGTAACATATATATACAAAGATGCAGCCCTAAAGGCTGCCAGGGTAATTAAAAAAAAAAGAGTAGTAATTCATGCAGAAAGAACTGGTTTCCAGGCAAGCATTGGAGCTAATTTGTTTTTCCTTTTCAGGAACCTATGAAATCTAAGGCGCCGCAATTGCACCTGGAGTATAGGTTTTATAAACTTCTAGATAATCAAGGTGAGATAGTTTTCATTCATGTTGAAAGTATCTATTCGTAATAACATTTTCTGGGAATGTTACTTTAGTTTATGAAAGTCATGTTTAAACCTTTATGCGAATCGTATGTGATTTTACGCTGACACTATTTTATTTACTTATAAGTTCTTTTAGTTGTACAGTAGATTAGGTCATTGTTGTTAAGTTGTTTTAGTTGTGCAGTAGATAAATCGTTAAGCTATAGTAATTACTTAGTGTGCAGGGGTGTTACTTGATCAGTTTCTGAAAATTTATAATTTACAAAAGGAAATGACGCAGTGATGTCACGTTTGTATAGCGTCATTTTATCTAATATTGATATTTTTATATAAGGCCTGTAGGCAGCTGTGGATCGGGCCGAATGGATAATGGGAGAATGGGTGGAATGGAGAAAGTGGGAGAACCCCGTAAAACGTACACATACAGTGTTCATCCACCACAAAGCCTACATGGCATAAGCTAAGATCGAACAGAGGACCCCAAGCACCAGAGGTGAGAGCACTACCACTGATCCACCGCGTTCCTTCTATCCAATGTTGGTATGTTATTGTTTACATAATCCAACGTAAAGTTGTTAGGGATAAACCGGTTAGTTGCTGTGACATAGTAAAAGGAGTTTTTCTTCAGTTTCCAGTGTGTTCGTTTCACATTGTAAGAAAATACAGTAGCGTCTCTATAACCCTTCGGTCCGATATATCAGCTTATCCATGTATTTTTGCACCGTGAGGAAAAGAACGATAACTTACCTGGAACACTACTGCTAGTAAGGAAAATAGTCTCCATCGGACTCCACAACATTCTGCCACCTGTCAGCTAGTTTTTGAATCCCCCCCGTTGAAAGAAGTCACGGGTTTTGGAGTCAAAGAACTGAGTCATCACTTTGGTTTTGGTTTACATCACATAAGGACTAAAAGGTAAATTTCAAGCTTACATATGATTCAAACCACAGAATGACGCGCGCGCGCGCGCGCACACACACACACACACACACACACATATATATATAATTTAAACCGCTGATTTAATAAAATCACCTGATTTAAATCAATCAATCGTATTTTAGAAGGAAAGCTGATACGTAGAGACATCATTGTAAATTGTTTCTTTTTCGAACTGAAACCATTCATCGTGTATTGACGAAAGTATCGTAGAAGTTTCCGACATGTCAACTTTCCTTTGTAAAATATACCATATCTTCCTTCTTTTTCAGTATCGTTACAAGTTGTTATAACTGCCTATTTGCCATTGCTACATTCCATAGCGAACTCCACATATTTGTGAATTGTACTGGTTAAGGTATTTTAAAAAAGTAGCTTCTTCAGCGTTACAAATTATTTAAATAAAGATACTAATGTAATTAAAATTTAAAAAAAAATGAATTCGTTATTTTTGTCATCCCTGTTGCTAATACATTTTTGAAAATTCATTTGTACAAATTGCTTCCTTTGTTAAACATATCTGCATCAAAATTGGCACCTAAACATTCTTCGACACAATAGAAAAATATACATTATTCAGCATTTAGAAAAATACTGTGGCTGTCCCCGTCACCAAGCACCCCAATTGTCAGTGTTGCAAGCTTATTTTAAAATTCAATTTTTGAAATTGCTTCCATGCCGTTAGTCGTATCCACACCAAATTTGACACTATAGAAAAATACTTATTTACTTTTTTATATATTTTGTTATCATCCTTTTGGTTTATAAAATACTTAAAAGCTCAATGGTACATCGGGTTAGTCAGAGAAGTTAGAAAAAAAACTTTATTCATTCTTGCACATGAATAAATTATAACCAAAATACCTCGTATTCAATAATTAATAAATAAATAACCTGTTGCAAACATATTTAATATACATTATTTCAACAAAGTACAACAAAAAAATTAAATATTTATAATATATATATCTATACATAGGATTTTGTATTATTACACGGGTAAAACTTCCATATACGTCAAGACTACATTACATTAAAATATTCAGATATATCATAAAATAAAAAATCCTGTAACAACGTTTTTACTTCTAACTTGAATTTATTTACTGTTGGTGTTCCCATCCTTAAGCAGCCCAGTTGTCAGTGATGGCAACCTATTTTATAAAAGCGTGTATCAGATGCTATCAAGGGACCGGAGCCCTCGCGATTGTTAGTAGAATCGTAGCGGTAACTTGTTTTCAACGTATGCTCTGTTCACTTCGTTGTAATAATTACTTTTGCTACAGTCCCTTGTCTTCTGTCAAGAGCACTGTTACGATGCGTATTAAATGATAGTCAAAATCAGATTACAAGAATCGTTTTACTAATAGTAGAATATTCGAGTAGGATTATTTATTAGTCGGGGGCAATTATACAACAATGTTTAAGAAATTCGAATCTGTTGTGAATTTATATTCATTAGTATTTAAATGATTTTTACACAGCTGAATCCGAATGTATTCAATGTTTTCTTATGAAGCTGTACAGAAACTGAAAGGGCTCCGTGTATTTTTAAATAAAGGTGTCAAACTTTTAATGGGCCAAGAAATAAAATGAGAATTATAAGAAAAATGATTATCGGTCTCTTTTTTGAGAGATATTCCCAACTCGTTTTAACTTTGATCTGCAATTTGTGGACAAGTTAACTCTGCAGGATAAATCTTAAAATGTAATAATGTTATCATAGACTGATTTAATTAAATTATAGTATGCAAGCTCAGGAATCTTAATTTTTTACTGAAATAAGTCTGCTATGTGTGAAACAGTTTGAACGTTGAATAACGTTGCGTAGTATGGTTTTAAGCGGAAAGATCATCTATGAAGCTGCGTCACGAAATCATTGCACAATTTAATAGGAATAATGTAGAAAAGTCAGGGAACGTTAAATATGAGCTTTGTGCTTGCTTCGACATTTTTTTTAATATTAGTTTTTTTTGTTCAACAATCCCTTCTTACGTAGTAGGTCAGGTCAATCCACGTGTAAATGACGATTTTCAAACATTTCCATTTTTGTACACAATATTAACATGTATATATATTAATGTTAAAAACATCTTATGCTTGTAGTTTATAAAGAAAAGCTCTACTTTCAGTATGGCGTATGGTTAATTTGTTGTTCAGGAAACAACTAAATCATCATATAAAAGACCTGAAAAAAAAAGAGGTTCAGTTTTAAGAGGGATTAATATCGTTGCTATGATTGATTTTTCCTGCCGAAATTTGCTTGAAAATTAGTTGACGAATTTAAAAGAAAATTCAATGTTTAGGCCATGTCACCAATACAAACATTTTGAGTCTTTGAATTTATATTTTATAAAATTCTAAGACTCCAAATTATTTTATTGATGGCATGTGAGTACAATGTTAAAAATTTGGAGCCTCAGACAGAAGCATGTCTTTGTATGAGAATATGGTTTACATGTAAAATATTTCCAAGAAAATTTGTCAACGGATTTTCAGGTCTTTATTTCAGCGTGAATTAATCTATTCCAAGTTAAGCAGTACCGTTTTGTTTCAGTTGTCTGCTTTAGCTTTTGACATAGGGAAGTTTCCATGAACGATAAAATAAGAAAAGGAAAAGAAAGAATCACGCGCCATATTTGAAGCGTAGCCAACAACACAAGATTTTTTAAAAATATCATTGACATCTACGTACGTACGTACTCGTGTGCACAAAATTGAAATTTTCCAAAATAGTTGGCAACTAACGTTGAGTGATTTAAACCTGAAGTTACCTAATAAAATGTTCTTACAGGTGCAATCAGTGTTTCGTTTTATTATTATTATTATTCATTTTACACGAATGCATGCAAACCCTATTTGAGTAAATCAAGAAAACCGAGACTGGTCTAGTTATTACGGCTGCTGACTTCGGATAAGCACATGGGAGGCAGTGCTCGCTGAAGTATTAGCTGAAGTTTCCTAGGATGTTCGCTCAGTCATCTAGGCGAATACGTGGATAGTGGGTGCAGCGTTCCCTATTACTTCTTGCACGGCAGTAGCAAAGAGACGCGATGTTCAAGACACTGAAAGAGGAGAAAGTATGAAGTTCTCGTTTTGTGTGGGCTAAGCAAAAGTAAAATACTGTCACCTGGTTTATTATACGAATTCAGCAGTAAAATATCAGGCTTCAATAATAATAATAATATGGAGTAAAACAAATCAGAAAGTTTGATAGTTGTTTTCGCCTAACAAGTGTTCACCGGCTGTTACTAAGATAGGAAATGCCAAATGTGATGTTACATCTTGTTGACGCGAGTGGAATGACTTGTGCAGATTGTAGGTGTACAGAGATCATAATGGGATTTACGAGAACCAGTTAGCATTGTAGTGTGTGAATTAGCAAAGGTGGTAAACAAGCTAAGTAGTTACGTTGACATCTGTGAACACGAGACGTGCAAATCGAAAGAACCGTTCAAAATACAGTTAACCGGAAATGGTTTGACGTTTCCGAGTTTGTTTTTAACAACAATAAATGTTCGTGCATTATTATCGCATTAAATGTTAACATGATCGATTTAAAACAGTAAAACATTCCTTCGGCGTATCTGAAATGTTAAAGGAATACCTGTGTCGAAGGATATGTTCTAAATGTGTGCGTGTATTATTTCGAGTTGACACTGCGCTTTACAACTTTTTTTTTAGTTGAGACGAAAAACGAAAGTAATCATTATATTTTGCAAAGCAGGCAAGATGACCGGAGAATGGAGGAGACTGCATAATGAAGAACTCTATGGACTGTATGATTCAACCAACATTATAAGAATATTGAAATCACGATGGCTAAGATGGACAGGCCATGTAGCTCGGATGGCAGAAAAACGAAACCATATTCCACAGTGGTTGGTAAACCGGAGGGAGAGAGGCTTTTTGGAAAGACCGATACGTCGTTTGGATGACAAATATTAGAAGGGATCTTTGAGAGGGATGTTCAAGACGAAAACTAAATAGAATCCAATGGCGAACATTACTGCGGCGATGAACTTTCCTTAAGCCATAGAGTTAGTTAGTTATCACTTACGAATTGAAATTTAATTTATTATTTTAAGGCCTTTAGGGAACTATGGCTCAGGCCGTATGGATGATGATGGGATGAATTGGTAGAATGAAGAAAGTGGGAGGAAACGGGAGCACCCCGAGAAAACCCACGCACACGGTTTTTGTCCACCACAAAGCTCACATGGCATGAGCAGCGATCAATCCGACGACCCCTAGCACCAGAGATGAGCTCTCTACCAACTGAGCCACTGGGGCCCCGATATCACTTACGGATGGAACTCTGTAATATGAAGCGATAGTGTTGCAGAGGAGCTATTTTTAGCTGAGATATGACGTCGTATTTTTCGTTCTTGTGAAATAGCTAAAACCAACTTCACTGCAACACGATCGTTTAATATTACAGAGTCCCATACGTTCTATCTTTCCTGCGTTGCAAAATTTACCATAATGACTTCCCTTAGTTTTCAAAAATCAAAACAAGTAGGGATGAGCTCATTGCCGAAGTAAGTGTTGTGTTCATAACAAACCTTTATTGAGATATTCTTGGGTAAAACTACTTTCTCGAGTTCAGTTGAAGAGAACGTGAGAGTTAATTATTTAGCATTTGGCAATGTTTTATCTTAAATTTTCAGTGATTTTTAAACTTAACTATTTTTTTAACGAACGGTATTTTTCGTTATGTTCAGAAAAGGCCTTACAGGTATCGTGTTAATCCAGTAACAACGCAGCTGAAAATGAACGCGCGAAGTGCTTGATGGAGTAGGCCTACATTAGGAAACATACATGTTAGTAACTACAAATAAAGGTGAAACACATAAACAGATCGCATTAAAAATACAACCACTGTCCAGAAAGTTCGGTGATTGACGTCATGCTGCTCACGGTCGTAAGAGTGCGCCACCGCCACATCCCGCGCCGGACAGGTCAAGACATGTCTGAACAAGTTCCCGAGCGGCGGCGCCGCGAGTGTGCTTATCGTGTGTAAACAGCTTACAACAGCACATTGTAGAGTGAAGGTGTAGTGCGCGCGGTCGAAACCCAAAATGGAACATTGTCTTGATGCGGGATCTCTCACTTCGCACCTTCTTGCTTTTAGGCGACCCTGAACCCTGCCACTACATACTTTGACGCTTGCCTTCGGGGTCGTACTTCAGGCACCAGGTCTCGTCGTCCGTGACGATGCTTTTCAGGAAATTTGGGTCTCGATCCGCCATGTCGATGAGGTCTCCACAGGCGTCCAGCCGAAGTTGCATTTGTTCCGACGTGAAAGTGTGGGGCACGAGTCGGGAGCAAAGCTTGCGTTTACCCAAATCCTGGATCACTATGAGGTGGGCCGTCTCACGGCCAATTCCCACTTCCTCCGCTATTATTCGCACTGTCATACGACGACCCTGGGCCAAAAGTTTCTTCACTTTCTGTGCTTGTCCGGGATGCGTGGAGTTGTATGCCGACCAGTTCGGGGGCATCTTTAAACCACTCATAAACACACTTCAAGATGACAGCAAGTTCTTCGTGAACTGTTGTTAGCATTTCCTGGGTCTCTTTCGCTTATTTTCCAAATATGAAACAGAACAGCATATTCGTTCGCTGCTCCATTTTGGGTTTCAACCGCGCGCACTACACCTTCACTCTAAAATGTGATGTTTTCATCTTGCATGAAAATTGCGCGGTGCAGTGCACTATACTTTGTTTCGATTTGTACTTCTGATCCCATTTTTTGGTGACCTATGTCTACTATTTGGTATATTAGCGTGAGCACTTTCTAACCCCATTTCCTGAATATCATCTGTTCTTTCTAGTGAGTTTCCATGTCGTGAGTTGAAAGGTAGTGTAAAGTGGTGATTTGCAATACTAACGTAAGTGGTAGTAGCACGATCTTTGTTTTGCATTTAGTTTTCCTTGCGCGAAATTCAAATGCTGCTCCTTTAGATCCATATTTAGAGACTTCAGACTTTCAGAGAAGAGAGTTCATACCCAATTAAAGCATAGTTGTGTTTTATTAAGGTAATGAGTTATTTTTCTTATTTATGTTTTTTTTCTCTAGTCCTTTTGTTACGAAATTACAGAAACTGATCAATTAATAATACAGGTTATATAAAAGCTACTGCAAGTACTGTTGATCTGGAACTGTATAAATGTTACAAGGTAATATCTTTTACGAGTGCTATATAAGTACTGTAGTCTTATTTAAGTATTTGTAAGAAACTAATAGTACTGGGAAATAAGTAGAAGAAAGCGTGTTCAGAAAATCTCTTGACACAAAATTTGTTGTGAACCAGTTTCTCGTGTGTAGCGGTTATAGAATTGGCCATGAGCTGCGAATCTTTAAGCCCGGTAAAAGTAACAGTTACCAGTAGTTCAATTTTATTTTCAGTGCAAGCAAAAGTAACGTTTTTCCGAGTTAACAGTTAAGTATATACACTGTACTCTCGTGTAACAATCTTCAGTTTTTTGTGAAAAGAACAGTCACAAGTTCGACGTTTCAAAACAAACTACATCCATCCTCAGAAACTAATACAGAAAAGGTGTTTAGGTAAGCTTGAAACAGGCTTGGAAGTTCCTCCCTAGTGATTTTTTTTTTTTTAATTTTGGTTTTAAGGGTAAAAAACTTCTCAAGAATCCTAAGTGATCAGTGTAATCATTTCGAACGATTTTTCTACAATTTTTTTTTTTTTTTTTAATAGATATAATATTTATGTGATTTGTTTTTGAGTGAAAGCAAGTTTTTATTTGAGATCGGTAATTTTCACAATGCCAACTCTGCAGTACCTTTTATGGTTCCAATCACTGTATAGCCGCATAGTCAGCGTAACATATCGATAGGACATATTGTGTAGCATCATCATAGCAGAAAAAAAAATTGCTCTCCTAAGTACAGATAGAGGTAACTAAGAAAATCGTGATTTTCTTTTTTCGATTATTTATTTTTTAAATGGAAACGTCTACCACAGTAACTTATCCAATATGAAATTTCACTTTCCAATATACGAGTCTGGCTGCCGACCGGGTAGCCGTACGGTCTAAGGCGTTAGGCCAACGACTCGTAGGTCTCGGATTCAAGTCCCGGAAGGGCATGGGTGTCTTTTAACTAGAACGTAACGGGCTGAAAACAACAGTTGCTAGACTGCCCCCCCCCC